>JACCGJ010007872.1:0-52416 GCA_013407085.1 Atriophallophorus winterbourni
TGAACACACACGAAGTATGTTTTCGGGGTCAGCTCACTGAACACCGTTTTTATCGGTCACGGCCATAAAACGTTTTCATAAAATTCACTTGATTTTTTTTGAACATTGGTGTTCACTTGAACTTTGGCAAGTTGTATCGGTTTATCGGTAAGGTCAACTCAGTGGTGACGGGTTGACTACGACTGAATCATGTTCTCTGTTCTGACTATCACGCTTGGTATGACTAAGCTACTGTGTCAATTCAATTCAATTCAAATCAATTCAATTCAATTCAACTTAATGGTCTAAAAAGCACAGCTTCACAAAAACCACAGAATAATATGCGAATTAGAAATAACATAGGTAGTAAAATCGGGATTTGTTTGCCTACTGATTAGTTCAGGAATCACGTAAAAATACATAGGGCAGAAATTGTTTTAAACCGGTTGGATGGGGTAAATATGTATAGCTTACTTCGATACATGGGTTCAACGTTTTTATGATGCAGAATATATTGTTTCAATGTTTCAATTTAGCTTTTCTTGCGATTTAATCATGAAGTATTTGAATGACTCTAGAATTCTGAATCGGTTGATAGAATTTAGATTGAGAAAAGGTTTCAGCATTGTTATATTATTTGAACATTATATGCTTTGTATTACTATTTTACAAAGTAGCTAAAACAGCGACGTGCTGGATAAATATCGTAAAATTGCCAAAATAATTGAAATATTTTTTATCCCTTCTAAGGCAGCTGTTGTCATAGAGCCTGGGAAGATGAAGAGTTCTTATCGGCTATAGCTTTCCAGGCTCAAGCAAAGCTTGTCATTAATTCCCTGAAAAAATCAGAGTTATCATATAATTGTTAACAGCAAGATGGCCAAACATTTTTCCTTATCATTTTTCTGCAGTGTACGAGTGCTTGTTATGACGGAATTCGGAATGAAGTAGATTGTGAAGCACATTGGATGGCTTGGAATTAAAACAAGTTCAACGAATTGGCAACACAAGCAATTTTGATTTGTGTAAATTATCCTCACATTCCGTTTTATAAGCAACACAACAAAAATTGATATGCGTCGATTACTCCACGATCAATATGATGGTTTTAGAAAAAATATTTTTGTTTGCTGATCCGTTGTTGTGACCGTTTAGATATCAATTTCAAAAAAACACTAAAACTTCGATGGGAATAGATTTGCGAGAAATTTAGCGCTAAATATGATCGCAAAAATTATCGAATCGGCAAGCCATATCTATAAGAAAATCACTTCAGGGGAATAAAATTGAGCTGGACCAAGTCGTTCGTTTATCTTAAATTCTGATTATTAGAAAGTCAAAATAAAATGAGCATTTTAAGTTGATTACTTTTTGTGCTTCAAGTGTTCTTGTTATGGTGCATCAAAGTTTTAGAAATTTCTTCTCTGGAACTCTGTCTGCGACATTGACATATAACACAATTTAAACGGTTATAAAACGTCGAAATTGTGTATATCGTAGCATATAAAGAATATGCTAATACTGAATTGAATACATCCTTGTGATAACAAAGTTGTAGTTGTCACAAACTAGAGTACCGTATAAAAGGCAACACGTCAGCTTCTCCAACCGCTTGAAATAAGCACTTTAATATGTATCTCACGTATTACATAAACGAAAATACGGATTCAAATATTTATTCAAGTATCTCTTGTAGTAACACACAAGCAGATTTTCTGTAATATATAAAAAATTCATTTCCATACTGTGGACGATATTCTTATTCTCTATATGTCAGGTTCATTTTCAGTATGTTTTATCGTAAGTAGAACGATCGCAGTAGTTGTGAATAGTTTATTCTAAAAGAAATATGTGTCTGGATGTTAGCGAGTAGGGTAATTAAAGTATACCTGTCCAGACATAAGTAATCTCTAAAAGATTATAGGATAGACAGAGATGACTCATTTACGTCTGAATCCGGACACTGGAAACACTGACACTCAACAACATCTATTGTGGGTTACGGCATCCGTATTATCAGCTTTTGATACGAGAGATTGCGATCGTATAGGACAATTAAAACAATGATGTGTATTAATTAACCTTGCTCTCATTCATTGGCAGATAAGTTACAGAAACGCACACACGAACTATTTTCCTAGGATCTGTAATTTAATGTTGACTCTTTAAAATTTTCCTTTTTTGCCGTTGAATAAATGCATCAGGCTTAAGTGTCGGCGTGATTGTAGCATAATATCTTGCATAATTTTATCGTTTTGGTCAATCAGTTGATGTGCAGAGTATACCAGAGAGCTGGGGGTTCTTCCGATCAAGTTTTCCCCAGGGGTCTTTCCAGTTGTTCAAAACACGTTTAGCGCTTTTATCACTGTTTGCTCTCTGCAGTCCCCATCATGATTAATAGTTTATAAAATTTCTTTTATGAACTTGTTGCATTGTTCTTTTGTCTAAATCGTCTGTTTGCTGAAAAACTCACAGGAACAGAACGTTCATGCTTAAAGCCATTTTGGATCAAGAAATCCAGAAAATCCTTGCTAGCAAACTGGATCCCAATATCCGTACCGATTCGGATTTTTTCTAACACGTGTTTTGACCACCTAATCACAGTTTTTGTAGTAATTTCTTTACATAATTTAGCCCCCAACCAGCAGCATATTCCTCTGGTGTGCTGGAGAAACCACGAATAGGGTCATACTATCGGTTGCAAGAGTTGACCACAGTTTCATCGGATAAATTCCCGGTTTCACGGTTGATTTTACAGGCTCATCTAATTTATCTGCCGTCAAACATGTAGAACTTTGTTTCACGATTGCTTCAAATCTTGAGCTCATTCTAGGCCACCAGAACAATTGTTAGGCTCTAAGTCAGGTTGTGACAATGCCAGGATGTTCATCGTTAGCGCAGTATATCACTGACTCAACGAGTCTTTCAGGGATTATTATTCTTTCTCCACACAACACAATTACCAACTATAGACAACTCGTGTCATAAGAACTAAATGGACGGATGTATCCTTAATAGCATTGCTTTTCGACCAACTCACAAGAATATACTTAACAGCTCTCTGTAATATTTCATCGTTTCGAGTAGCTTCTTCCATTCTTCCCATTTTAATAAGTCCACTTCTTTCTCAAGTTTATCTTCAAATGCTTCATCCACCGGTGGTCTTGTAAGGCAATCCGCGATAGTGTTTTGTAGAAAGATGCCATTTTTAATATCCAAATTTTATCGCAGTAAGCGTGTACCATCGGCTTATGCGAAATGGTTTTAATCCTTTCTTACCAGCAATAAGTAATGCAGTCAGTGAATAATGATCTGCTAGTATTATAAATGGACGTCCGTTAATGTAGAGATTTAATTTCACGCAAGCCCAAACACATGCTGGCGCTTTTTTGGTAGCGGTATAACGCTGTTCCCATGGTGAAAAGTTTTGTGATTTGTAAGTAATACACTTTTACATATCATGTATTATTTTGGAAGAAACTGTTTCTAGTCCGATGTCAGTGGCGTCGTTAGAAACGATTGTAACACAACATTAATCGAAAATAGACACGATAGGTGCTGGGGCAATGTGATGTTTAACTTCTGTAATTGCAACTTGAGGTTCAGAACCCCATATAAAAGATTCTTTGCAGGTGGTCAATTTACTCCAATGCTCAAACGTTGTCGAGAAATTGGAAAAAAACGCAAATAATGTTACCATAACCCAAAGAAATGTTTCAAATCTGTCACATTTATTGATCTAGCTGTTTTATTAGTACTTTGTGATTCAGTGTTTGAAAATCGTGGCTCGTTGTACGAACCCTATGCAACATTGGCATTCAAGTATAACCTTGTTTACAGTTCATCCACTGTTTCAAGGCTCACTGAACATACTCTTACTGTCTCCACCTGATGAGAGCAAAGAGTCAGAAACCGGTAGTAGAGTGTAATTTCGGGGATGTGAGCAACACATCACTTTGGTATTACTTTACTGTTTCCATGGTTCGGTCTAACTCCTTCAGTCTACAGTAAATGTCCAAGAAATCCATGCTCCTAAAATCCAAATAGGTCTTGTTGTGATTTAATCCAAGGTTGAGCTCACTTAAACACTCTATGACAGCATTTCGATTATCACCATATTCCTTCTGTGTACTGCCGAAACGAGTAAGCGATCCTTTTTTAGTAGCAACATGAATGCACCATGAAATTTTGTCTGGCAGGAGGCGAAGAGCTCAAGCCCATGGGAAGCACTCTGTACTGAAACAAGCCAATTGATGTTAGGAAGGACGTAACTTTTTTGAGTTGACAGACAACGGTATATAGTATAATGCTATGATAGACAATAAATCGTGTCCACTGAGATGATTTTCACAATGATTGAACTAGAGATATGCGAAATGATGCACTGGTTGAATCTGACAGTTTTCAACAGTGATGCTGGGTGGCTATACAGTCCCTTGACCAATAAATGTATTTTCGTACATCATGATTGTTTGCCCAATGTATTTGTATGCAACGAAAGACAGTATATTAACCAACTAACTAACTGTACTGATCTTATAATTGAAAAAAGGGCTGTCGTCAGCAAACGTAAGGTCAGGGATTTGCAAATCCCGTAACTTGGTTCGTGATTACCGACTGTTCAGGTTAAGAAGCTTTTTATTAAATAGCTTTCGCACTCGTGTTCAAAGTGGACTTCAGTATCACAGCGAAAAACGTGAGGAAAGCATGTGAGCTAGGATATATCCACGTTTGAGACATAGGCAAATATTAAGGGTTTCCGAACTACGACTTTTAAAATGGGTTGAGCCTTGCATTTCATATTGGAAACAAGTAACTAATGCGGGCATTATTGTACGGCAGCCTATAGCATTGTGAAGCTCAAAAATACTCTCCATGCTGACGTAGTCGAATGTCCTATAAAACAGCAATTAATTAAATTAAATTAAATTCAACTTTAATGGTCTAAAAAGCATATAGCTTAAAAAAAACCACAGAATAATATGGCAATTACAAATAACTTTTGTAGTAAAACGGGATTTGTTTGCTTACTGAGCAGTTTAGGAATCAAGTGAAAATCCATAAGGCAGAAACTGTTCTCGAAGTTCAAAACTTTCATGGTGTAAAATATATAGGTTTGGATCGGTCGACATGAAATTGTCCAAATTCGATTTGAATATATCCAAGTTGAGTGAATGTGTAACATTACAGGGTAGGGAGTTCCAGGTAAAGCATACACGTACAGCATAAAAAATACCTTAGACAGTTTAGTCTTCAGTCGGGAATAAGTACTGTATAGTCTTGAATTCGGCTAGTTCTGTGTGGTAGTCATGTGAATATTTTGTTTAGGGGATGGCTGAGGGTATGCAGTATATTGAACATTCGTGACGTACGCTTTTGCCGACACGTTTCTTCAAGTATTATCAGTAAAATATCACGTTATTGGTTGATCTTTACGTTGAGATTCGGAGTAGACTATATCAGCTAATTCATTTAGTCAAATCTGTGGAACTTTGAAAAAATGGCCTACCACCTTTAGAAAAAGATTCCCTTTTATTGTCACAGTTGGCTCTAACACCCGTATTCCTACAGCTCGAGGATCGTGAGTCTTTCATCCCTCGTCCTGTCAGTATTTAAGAAGCAATCGACACCGTGTCGGTGACAAAATGGTTTGGTACTAGTGAGGTTAAGAATAGCAACACAGACTTAGTAAATGTATCGACGACAATTTATGCTGGAGTGTTCAGGTTTGAATGGCACCTGAACACTGTTCGTACCTACACCCTTGGTCTGACGAAGCTTCAGTGTTCAGAAGCGAAACGTTACCAAAAACTTGCTATAACCGATTCATTGCAAACTTTATTGTCATAAAAATGGACTCCAGATCGGTCTCGAATATTTTCAAATACCGTGCTATATGTTGTTCGATCAAAATCTAGAGAGTTTCTGCTGGAAGCGTGCATTACACAATCCAGCATTACACGTTTCTGTTGGAATATCCACGCAAGACACAAGCGTAAGTTGAATCGTTTCAATTTAAGGAAAATTGTGCCTGTTGAAATAATCATAAATGTAACAGGTAGTTTAGTCCCTTAAGCTACTTATAAAGTAGCGAGTAGGCGAGAACTACGATTCGCATTGCGCCATCTGTCTACACAAATACTAGTTCCGGTGAGATTTTATCGTTTCGGAATGGTATTCTACTTCGAACTTGTGACGCCTTTTTGTAAGCCGCTTTGCACTGCAGTGAAGCTTCTAGACTTGAACTGGTCCAAACACCCAAATCCTTCTCTTCAGTTGTCCAGACGAGTTGGTGGGCCCCAAGAGTTTAGTTGTCATTCACAGTCTTTCCAATGTTTAACACCTTGCACTTTTGGAAGTTGAAGGGTAGTTTGTTTCTCAGAGACCAATTGTGCAATGTGTTTAGATCCTTCTGCAAAGTTTCACAGTCATCATTTGTACGTATGCTTCTACAAAGCTTTATATAGTCTGCAAATAACATAATCTTGCATTTAACACGCTCAGGAATGTCGTTTGCGTAGATCAAAAACAAAATCGGTCCGAAGACCGAACCCTGGGGCACTCCGCTCGTAATTTTAAATGATTTCGATAAGGCTTACAGGAGGAGAGTATTCCACAAGAGCACGATAATATATTGAAGTCGATTTGACAAAAGTTATACTTATTTCACGATCTCAATATTTCATTTTTGAACTCTACATTCGTGGTGATACTATAGTGTGCCAATAGTTTGTAAAATTAGCGTGAATTTCAACACATTAAATTTCGACTATCCAGTACTTCAATAATAATAAATTTCGATGACTATATTTTATGCTAAAATTGACTAAATTCACATTTAAATGAACACACACAAAGTATGTTTTCGGAGTCAGCTCACTGAACACCGTTTTTATCGGTCACGGCCATAAAACGTTTTCATAAAATTCACTTGATTTTTTTTAACATTGGTGTTCACTTGAACTTTGGCAAGTTGTATCGGTTTATCGGTAAGGTCAACTCAGTGGTGACGGGTTGACTACGACTGAATCATGTTCTCTGTTCTGACTATCACGCTTGGTATGACTAAGCTACTGTGTCAATTCAATTCAATTCAAATCAATTCAATTCAATTCAACTTAATGGTCTAAAAAGCACAGCTTTACAAAAACCACAGAATAATATGCGAATTAGAAATAACATAAGTAGTAAAATCGGGATTTGTTTGCCTACTGATTAGTTCAGGAATCACGTAAAAATACATAGGGCAGAAATTGTTTTAAACCGGTTGGATGGGGTAAATATGTATAGCTTACTTCGATACATGGGTTCAACGTTTTTATGATGCAGAATATATTGTTTCAATGTTTCAATTTAGCTTTTCTTGCGATTTAATCATGAAGTATTTGAATGACTCTAGAATTCTGAATCGGTTGATAGAATTTAGATTGAGAAAAGGTTTCAGCATTGTTATATTATTTGAACATTATATGCTTTGTATTACTATTTTACAAAGTAGCTAAAACAGCGACGTGCTGGATAAATATCGTAAAATTGCCAAAATAATTGAAATATTTTTTATCCCTTCTAAGGCAGCTGTTGTCATAGAGCCTGGGAAGATGAAGAGTTCTTATCGGCTATAGCTTTCCAGGCTCAAGCAAAGCTTGTCATTAATTCCCTGAAAAAATCAGAGTTATCATATAATTGTTAACAGCAAGATGGCCAAACATTTTTCCTTATCATTTTTCTGCAGTGTACGAGTGCTTGTTATGACGGAATTCGGAATGAAGTAGATTGTGAAGCACATTGGATGGCTTGGAATTAAAACAAGTTCAACGAATTGGCAACACAAGCAATTTTGATTTGTGTAAATTATCCTCACATTCCGTTTTATAAGCAACACAACAAAAATTGATATGCGTCGATTACTCCACGATCAATATGATGGTTTTAGAAAAAATATTTTCATTCGACGATCCGTTGTTGTGACGGTTTAGATATCAATTTCAAAAAAAACACTAAAACTTCGATGGGAATAGATTTGCGAGAAATTTAGCGCTAAATGTGAGCGCAAAAATTATCGAATCGGCAAGCCATATTTATAAGAAAATCACTTCAGGGGAATAAAATTGAGCTGGACCAAGTCGTTCGTTTATCTTAAATTCTGATTATTAGAAAGTCAAAATAAAATGAGCATTTTAAGTTGATTACTTTTTGTGCTTCAAGTGTTCTTGTTATGGTGCATCAAAGTTTTAGAAATTTCTTCTCTGGAACTCTGTCTGCGACATTGACATATAACACAATTTAAACGGTTATAAAACGTCGAAATTGTGTATATCGTAGCATATAAAGAATATGCTAATACTGAATTGAATACATCCTTGTGATAACAAAGTTGTAGTTGTCACAAACTAGAGTACCGTATAAAAGGCAACACGTCAGCTTCTCCAACCGCTTGAAATAAGCACTTTAATATGTATCTCACGTATTACATAAACGAAAATACGGATTCAAATATTTATTCAAGTATCTCTTGTAGTAACACACAAGCAGATTTTCTGTAATATATAAAAAATTCATTTCCATACTGTGGACGATATTCTTATTCTCTATATGTCAGGTTCATTTTCAGTATGTTTTATCGTAAGTAGAACGATCGCAGTAGTTGTGAATAGTTTATTCTAAAAGAAATATGTGTCTGGATGTTAGCGAGTAGGGTAATTAAAGTATACCTGTCCAGACATAAGTAATCTCTAAAAGATTATAGGATAGACAGAGATGACTCATTTACGTCTGAATCCGGACACTGGAAACACTGACACTCAACAACATCTATTGTGGGTTACGGCATCCGTATTATCAGCTTTTGATACGAGAGATTGCGATCGTATAGGACAATTAAAACAATGATGTGTATTAACCTTGCTCTCATTTATTTGCAGATAAGTTACAGAAACGCACACACGAACTATTTTCCTAGGATCTGTAATTTAATTTTGACTCTTTTTTAAATTTTCCTTTTTTGCCGTCGAATAAATGCATCAGGCTTAAGTGTCGGGGTGATTGCATCATAATATCTTGCATATTTTTATCGTTTTGGTCAATCAGTTGATGTGCAGAGTATACCAGAGAGCTAGGGGTTCTTCCGATCAAGTTTTCCCCAGGGGACTTTCCAGTTGTTCAAAACACGTTTAGCGCTTTTATCACTGTTTGCTCTCTGCATCCCCATCATGATTAATAGTTTATAAAATTTCTTTTATGAACTTGTTGCATTGTTCTTTTGTCTAAATCGTCTGTTTGCTGAAAAACTCACAGGAACAGAACGTTCATGCTTAAAGCCATTTTGGATCAAGAAATCCAGAAAATCCTTGCTAGCAAACTGGATCCCAATATCCGTACCGATTCGGATTTTTTCAACACGTGTTTTGACCACCTAATCACAGTTTTTGTAGTAATTTCTGAGCAGCATATTCCTCTGGTGTGCTGGAGAAACCACGAATAGGGTCATACTATCGGTTGCAAGAGTTGACCACAGTTTCATCGGATAAATTCCCGGTTTCACGGTTGATTTTACAGGCTCATCTAATTTATCTGCCGTCAAACATGTAGAACTTTGTTTCACGATTGCTTCAAATCTTGAGCTCATTCTAGGCCACCAGAACAATTGTTAGGCTCTAAGTCAGGTTGTGACAATGCCAGGATGTTCATCGTTAGCGCAGTATATCACTGACTCAACGAGTCTTTCAGGGATTATTATTCTTTCTCCACACAACACAATTACCAACTATAGACAACTCGTGTCATAAGAACTAAAATGGACGGATGTATCCTTAATAGCATTGCTTTTCGACCAACTCACAAGAATATACTTAACAGCTCTCTGTAATATTTCATCGTTTCGAGTAGCTTCTTCCATTCTTCCCATTTTAATAAGTCCACTTCTTTCTCAAGTTTATCTTCAAATGCTTCATCCACCGGTAGTCTTGTAAGGCAATCCGCGATCGTGTTTTGTAGAAAGATGCCATTTTTAATATCCAAATTTTATCGCAGTAAGTGTGTACCATCGGCTTATGCGAAATGGTTTTAATCCTTTCTTACCAGCAATAAGTAATGCAGTCAGTGAATAATGATCTGCTAGTATTATAAATGGACGTCCGTAAATGTAGAGATTTAATTTCACGCAAGCCCAAACACATGCTGGCGCTTTTTTGGTAGCGGTATAACGCTGTTCCCATGGTGAAAAGTTTTGTGATTTGTAAGTAATACACTTTTACATATCATGTATTATTTTGGAAGAAACTGTTTCTAGTCCGATGTCAGTGGCGTCGGTAGAAACGAATGTAACACAACATTCATCGAAAATAGACACGATAGGTGCTGGGGCAATGTGATGTTTAACTTTTGTAATTGCAACTTGAGGTTCAGAACCCCATATAAAAGATTCTTTGCAGGTGGTCAATTTACTCCAATGCTCAAACGTTGTCGAGAAATTGGAAAAAACGCAAATAATGTTACCATAACCCAAAGAAATGTTTCAAATCTGTCACATTTATTGGTCTAGCTGTTTTATTAGTACTTTGTGATTCAGTGTTTGAAAATCGTGGCTCGTTGTACGAACCCTATGCAACATTGGCATTCAAGTATAACCTTGTTTACAGTTCATCCACTGTTTCAAGGCTCACTGAACATACTCTTACTGTCTCCACCTGATGAGGGCAAAGAGTCAGAAACCGGTAGTAGAGTGTAATTTCGGGGATGTGAGCAACACATCACTTTGGTATTACTTTACTGTTTCCATGGTTCGGTCTAACTCCTTCAGTCTACAGTAAATGTCCAAGAAATCCATGCTCCTAAAATCCAAATAGGTCTTGTTATGATTTAATCCAAGGTTGAGCTCACTTAAACACTCTATGACAGCATTTCGATTATCACCATATTCCTTCTGTGTACTGCCGAAACGAGTAAGCGATCCTTTTTAGTAGCAACATGAATGCACCATGAAAGTTTGCCTGGCAGGAGGCGAAGAGCTCAAGCCCATGGGAAGCACTCTGTACTGAAACAAGCCAATTGATGTTAGGAAGGACGTTAACTTTCTTGAGTTGACAGACAACGGTATATAGTATAATGCTATGATAGACAATAAATCGTGTCCAGTGAGATGATTTTCACAATGATTGAACTAAAGATATGCGAAATGATGCACTGGTTGAATCTGACAGTTTTCAACAGTGATGCTGGGTGGCTATACAGTCCCTTGACCAATAAATGTATTTTGGTACATCATGATTGTTTGCCCAATGTCTTTGTATGCAACGAAAGACAGTATATTAACTAACTAACTAACTGTACTGATCTTATAATTGAAAAAAGCGCTGTCGTCAGCAAACCTAAGGTCAGGGATTTGCAAATCCCGTAACTTGATTCGTGATTACCAACTGTTCAGGTTAAGAAGCTTTTTATTAAATAGCTTTCGCACTCGTGTTCAAAGTGGACTTCAGTATCACAGCGAAAAACGTGAGGAAAGCATGTGAGCTAGGATATATCCACGTTTGAGACATAGGCAAATATTAAGGGTTTCCGAACTACGACTTTTAAAATGGGTTGAGCCTTGCATTTCAGATTGGAAGCAAGTAACTAATGCGGGCATTATTGTACGGCAGCCTATAGCATTGTGAAGCTCAAAAATACTCTCCATGCTGACGTAGTCGAATGTCCAATAAAACAGCAATTAATTAAATTGGTTAAATTCAACTTTAATGGTCTAAAAAGCATATAGCTTAAAAAACCACAGAATAATATGGCAATTACAAATAACTTTTGTAGTAAAACGGGATTTGTTTGCTTACTGAGCAGTTTAGGAAACAAGTGAAAATCCATAGGGCAGAAACTGTTCTCGAAGTTCAAAACTTTCATGGTGTAAAATATATAGGTTTGGATTGGTCGACATGAAATTGTCCAAATTCGATTTGAATATATCCAAGTTGAGTGAATGTGTAACATTACAGGGTAGGGAGTTCCAGGTAAAGCATACACGTACAGCATAAAAAAATACCTTAGACAGTTTAGTCTCCAGGCGGGAATAAGTAATGTATAGTCTTGACTTCGGCTGGTTCTGGGTGGTAGTCATGTGAATAGTTTATTTAGGGGATTGTTGAGGGTATGCAGTATATTGAACATTAGTGACGTACGCTTTTGCCGACACGTTTCTTCAAGTATTATCAGTAAAATATCACGTTATTAGTTGATCTTTACGTTGAGATTCGGAGTAAACTATATCAGGTAATTCATTTAGTCAAATCTGTGGAACTTTGAAAAAATGGCCTACCACCTTTAGAAAAAGATTCCCTTTTATTGTCACAGTTAACTACTAACACCCGTATTCCTACAGCTCGAGGATCGTGAGTCTTGCATCCCTCGTCCTGTCAGTATTTAAGAAGCAATCGACACCGTGTCGGTGACAAAATGGTTTGGTAATAGTGAGGTTAAGCATAGCAACACAGACTTAGTAAATGTATCGACGACAATTTATGCTGGAGTGTTCAGGTTTAAATGGCACCAGAACACTGTTCGTACCGACACCCTCAGTCTGACGAAGCTTCAGTGTTCAGAAGCGAAACGTTACCAAAAACTTGCTATAACCGGTTCGTTGCAAACTTTATTATCATAAATATGGACTCCTGATCGGTCTCGAATATTTTCAAATACCGTGCTAGATGTTGTTCGATCAAAATCTAGAGAGTTTCTGCTGGGAGCGTGCATTACACAATCCAGCATCACACGTTTCTGTTGGAATATCCACGCAAGACGCAAGCGTAAGTTGAATCGTTTCAATTTAAGGAAAATTGTGCCTGTTGAAATTATCAAAAATGTAACAGGTAATAAAAGCATGAATGCTTCACCAAAATGGGTGTACCGATTATCAAAATCCTAATACCCCATCGAGCCATGATTCTACCTAATTCACATTAAAATAAATAGAAAATAGTCGCATTTCAACTGGTCTATGAACTAAGAAAATCAGCGGCTGAAACCTAGGTAACAAAGACATTAACAAGAGAGATCAAAAATCTATCGAGATTGAAAATACGACTTAAGAAGAACTGGATCTCTACCGGTCATATTTTAGGCATAGTGCGGTGCTTTGCCAGCTTCAAGCAGGGCAAATAGCACATTTCATTCTAGGCTGCTGTACTGGAACCCTTATGCGTTTGATGTTATCGTGCGATGGCGGTATACTTCCATTGACTAAGCAAGACGAGATCTAAGCTGCCCGAATTCGAAATATGTCGAATTTACTCATCATCTCAGCTTAAAATTGAATAAATTGTGACTGTGTATTTCAATAATTAAAGGAATTAATGAAGCTGATTTTTTTCGTAAGATTGAATTCACACAAAAATTCTTCAAAGAATTTCCAAATGTTCGAAAACACATTTGCTCAAACATAACATACAGCGGAGTATTAATCACCGTTTTTAATCGATAAGACATATAGACTACTTTAGATGAACTTAGCTGGTCACTAGTCCGCTGTGGTCAAAGAATCGATGAATTTACACCTATGGCAGTGTGATTCATCCGCGACTTCAATAGTATAAATGGATCGCATATTTTGAAACGTGGCACCTACAATGAGAACGCTCACATTGATAACGATTCTTGGGCTTGTCCATTTGTCGCTCATCGGTAAGTACTAACGTTTGATCATATTTACGAAAATGATTGACTGAGCTCACATTCACTAATCAGTGATACTCTGAACTCTTTAGAGAAATGCAATCTTTCATTGAAATCCTTGTTATCAACATATACTCCATTTTCAATTGTTTTATATAACACAATACAAACATCAAATGAAAATTGTAGATTGATGAAAATAATTTAGCGAGTCATTTGAGACATATCCACGGTATCTTTTCCGCATAATTGTGTGAATATACTTATAAAAATAACATGCATCTTGATCACAGGTATATATAATTCTACTTCAGCAACGCAACCAAGAGGCACGCAGTTTTTATAGTTTCCAAGTTATAATATATCTCGAATTAGATTACATTTAAATTCCAGTTCCGTGCAGATAATTTGAGGTGTTTAATTGTGTTCTAAATGATACAGATCTATCAGTTATTATACGTCATGAAAGAATGATTTTAGCACTGAGAGTGAAACGAAACACTTGAATTTATTTATTTTTATTGTGCAATTGTTACCAAGTTTTTGATGAATTACATTTATGATTTTATTATACAGGTGGTGGTGGACCGAAGTTCGACAAATCTATGCCAGGTATTCACATTCTTTAAATCCGCATATGCCTTTATTTTACCGGAATATTTTTTATCACTGAAACCAGGAAGGAATTGACATTCATTTAACCAACTCGTCGCACTGGGAAAATATATTTAGATATTTTATTTCTGCGTACAAAATTGACTAGTAAGCGGAGGAATAACGTCAGTCGTAGATAAGAAAACTAGGATACGTTTACGCGTGCGCTTGAAACAGATTAAATTCACACAAAAATTCTTCAAAGAATTTCCAAATGTTCAGAAACACATCCGCTCAAATATAACATACAGCGAAGTATTAATAACCTTTTTAATCGATAAGACATATAGACTACTTTAGATGAACTTAGCTGGTCACTAGTCCGCTGTGGTCAAAGAATCGATGAATTTACACCTATGGATTTGTGATACATCCGCGACTTCAATACTATAAATGGATCGCATATTTTGAAACGTGGCACCTACAATGAGAACGCTCACATTGATAACGATTCTTAGGCTTGTCCATTTTTCGCTCATCGATAAGTATTACCGTTTGATAATATTTACGATTATGATTGACTGAGCTCACATGCACTAATCAGTGATACTCTGAACTCTTTAGAGAAATGCAATCTTTCATTGAAATCCTTGTTATAAACATATACTCCATTTTCAATTGTTTTATGTAACACAATACAAACTTCAAATGAAAATTGTAGATTGATGAAAATAATTTAGCGAGTAATTTGAGACATGTCCACGGTATCTTTTCCGCATAATTGTGTGAATATACTTATAAAAATAACCTGCATCTTGATCACAGTTGCATATAATTCTCCTTCAGCAACCAACTCAAGAGGTACGCAGTTTTTATAGTTTCCAAGTTATAATATATCTCGAATTAGATTACATTTAAATTCAAGTTTCGTGCAGATAATTTGAGGTGTTTATTTGAGTTCTAAATGATACAGATCTATCAGTCATCATACTGCATGAAAGAATGATTTTAGCACTGAGAGTGAAACGAAACATTTGAATTTATTTATTTTTATTGTGCAATTCTTACCAAGTTTTTGCTGAATTACATTTATGATTCTATTATACAGATGTGGGTCGAACGACGTTCGACAAATCTATGCTAGTTATGCATATTCACTAAATCCGCATATGCCTTTATTTTACGAGAATATTTTTTATCACTGAAACCAGGATGGAATTGACATTCATTTAACCAACTCGTCGCACTGGGAAAATATACTTAGATATATTATTTTATATTAAAATATCACTCACCGATAAGATTTCATAAATAATAAAGAACTTAGTTGCTTTGTTTCGCGCATTTAATTTTCTGTTCCACATTGTGAATCCAGAAATATGATTAAGTAAATTCAATATTAGCATGTATTCCACCACACACAACGACCGGTATTGTATTGTTCGCTTGAAACAGTGAAAGAAGGGTAAACAAGTTGAACTTCTGGTCTCCTGTTGGGCAGATAGATTGAACATTGTTTTCGTAACAGACTTGTTCAACGAGTGCTTATATAGTCATCCATCAACATTTGTGATTCTATTTTATAGATGGAGATGAAACGATGTTGGACAAATCTCTGCTTGTTATGCATATTCATTAAATCCGCATATGCCTTTATTTTATGAGAATATTTTTTATCAATGAAACCAGGCGCCAATCGATATTCATTTTACCAACTCGTAGCACTGGGAAAATATATTTGGATATATTATTTTATATTAAAATATCACTCACTGATAAGATTTCATAAAAAGTATGGAGCCTAATTGCTTTATGTTTGCGCATTTGATGTTCTTTTTCACAGTGCAAATCCAGAAATATGATTAAGCATATTCCATATCAGCAGGTCTTCCACCAAGCACAACGACCGGTATTATGCTGTGCGATTGAAATTTCGAAAGAAGTGTAAACGAGGTTATACTTGTATGCCAACGGTTATATAGGGTTCGTACTACGAAACACGATGTTGAGACACGGAATCAAAAAGTGATTCTTGGTCAAGCACTCGATGCGCTTATGGATGACCAAAGTAATGTGTTGCTCACATCCCCATCCCTTGCACACAACTACCAGTTTCAGGCTGTTTGCCATCGTCAGGTGGAGACAGTAAGATCAGGTTCAGTGAGCCTTGAAACAGTGGATTAAAGGTAAACAAGGTTATACTTGTATGCCAACGGTTATATAGGGTTCGTACAACGAACCACGATGTTCAGACACAGAATCACAAAGTGATTCTTGGTCAAGCACTCGGGGCGCTTATGGATGAACAAAGTAATGTGTTGCTCACATCCCCATCCCTTGCACACCACTACCAGTTTCAGGCTGTTTGCTATCGTCAGGTGGAGACAGTAAGATCAGGTTCAGTGAGCCTTGAAACGTGGATTAAAGTTAACAAGGTTATTGATGCCAACTGGGGTTCTTACAACGAACCACATGGTTCAGACACGAATCACAAAGTGATGGTCAGCACTCGGGGCAACGGTGTATCCCCATAGGGGTCGTACCAAATCGGTTCAACCACGATGGTAAACAAGGTTTACTTGTATGCCACTGTATATAGGGTTCGTACAACGAACCACGATGTTCAGACACGGAATCACAAAGTGATTCTTGGTCAATCACTCGAGGCGCTTATGGATGACCAAAGTAATGTGTTGCTCACATCCCCATCCCTTACACACCACTACCGGTTCAGGTGTTTGCCATCGTCAGTTTAAGATCAGGTTCATGAGCCTTGAACAGTGGATTAAGGTAAACAGGTTATGCTTGTATGCCAACTGTTATATAGGTTCTACAACGAACCACGATGTTCAGACACGGAATCACAAAGTGATTCTCGGTCAAGCACTCGAGGCGCTTATGGATGACAAAAGTAATGTGTTGCACACAACCCCATCCTATTGCGAGGTACATCGTACAATCGACATTGACCGATTAATACCAACAATGACCAAGTTGTAGCAATTTTTACATCAATTAAAATTTAGCTGAATCAATCCCAATTAACTAGATGGATTTACACAGGTAGTAGAGTTTTGTACTAAGTGAAGAAATAAAGAAATTCAAGATTAATGCTATTTGTAAATAATGATATAGTTGCATGCACATTTGTTCATTCCGATTATTCTGTTTAGAAATATAGGATGAGGTACAATTCCGATGTCTATTGATGCCCGGGAGTTTTGCGTTTTGTTTAAATTAAATACTCGGTGTATCAAGAGTTTATTAGTTCAATCAAAAACATATTTCAGCGTGGCCATCCAATAATCCGCAGTCATCTGGTTAGTTGACGTAAAATGTTTTAACACTTTTCAAATTGCCAGGTTTCATTTAAATAATTATTCATAACTGTGTTCATTAATATTTCAGTGAATACTATGTACCGCTTCTTCGAATAATTCAGAGTCGTACATTTCGCAAACTAAAGACATAAATTGCTAAATGTAGAATCGCTTCTTTTTGAAAGCAAATCAAAGAATCAAAGTATACGTGAACCTGAATATTAAACACATTTGCATGCATAACCTTCACATGAAACACACACGACCGGTTTTGTGCTGTTTGCACTCATCAGGTAGAGACAGTAGGATCAGGATTCGCATGCGCTTGAAACAGTGGAAGCGTATTTAAAGCGTATGAAATGGAGCATATGCCGCGAATCGGAATGCTCAGTTATTCTCAAATCTACCGCGCATGAAACCATCCCTCGTTTGTTAAGTACATCGCACAATCGGCATTGACCAAAGGATTGCAACAATAACCAAGTTGTAGCACTTTTTACATCAATTTAAATTTAGCTGATTCATTCTTAATTAACTAGATGGATTTACACCGGTAGTAGAGTTTCGCACTAAGTAATAAAATGAAAAAAGCCAAAATTAATGATATTTGTAAATAATGATATAGTTGCATGCACATTTGTTCATCCAGATTATTCTGTTCAGAAATATAGGATGATGTACAGTTCTGATGTCTATTGATGCCGGGTGATTTGCGTTTTGTTTAAATTAAATACCCGGTGTATCAAGAGTTTATTTGTTCAATCAATAACATATTTCAGATCCGTCAATCAATACTGCGCAGTTATATGGTTAGTTGACGCAAAAATAATGACATTTTTCAAATTATCAGGAATCATTTATTTAATAATTCATAACTGTGTTCAATAATATTTCAGTGAATACTATGTACCGCTTCTTCGACTAAATCAGAGTCGTACATTTCGCAAACTGAAGACATAAATTGCTAAAATTAGAGTGGCTTCGATTTGGAAGCAATTCAAAGAATCAAATCATACGTGACCCTATTTGAAGCGTATGAAATGGAGCATATGCCGCGAATCGGAATGCTTAGTTATTCTCAAATTTACCGAGCATGAAACCATCCCTCGTTTGTTAAGTACATCGCACAATCGACATTGACCAAAGGATTGCAACAATAACCAAGTTGTAGCACTTTTTACATCAATTAAAATTTAGCTGATTCATTCTTAATTAACTAGATGGATTTACACCGGTAGTAGAGTTTCGTACTAAGTAATAAATTTAAAAATTCAAGATTGATGCTATTTGTAAATAATGATATAGTTGCATGCACATTAGTTCATCCAGATTATTCTGTTTAGAAATATAGGATGAGGTACAATTCCGATGTCTATTGATGCCTGGGAGTTTTGCGTATTTTTTAAATTAAATACCCGGTGTATCAAGAGTTTATTAGTTCAATCAAAAACATATTTCAGCGCAGCCAATCTATTATTCGCCGTCACAAGGTTAGTCAACGTAAATTGTTTTAACACTTTTCAAATTGCCAGGAATCATTTGTTTGGTAATTCATAACTGTGTTCATTAATATTTCAGTGAATACTATTTATCGATTCTTCGAATAATGCACAGTGGTACATTTCGCAAACTAAAGACAAAAATTGCTAAATGTAGAGTCGCTTCTATTTCAAAGCAAATCAAAGAATCGAAATTATACGTGAACCTAGTTGAAGCGTATAAAGTGGAGCATATGCCGCGAATCGGAATGCTTGGTTATTCTTAAATCTACCGAGCATGAAACCACCCCTGGTTTGTTAGGTACATCGTACAATCGACATTGACCAAATAATACCAACAATAACCAAGTTGTAGCACTTTTTACATCAATTAAAATTTAGCTGATTCATTCTTAATTAACTAGATGGATTTACACCGGTAGTAGAGTTTCGTGCTAAGTAATAAAATGAAAAAAGCCAAAATTAATGATATTTGTAAATAATGATATAGTTGCATGCACATTTGTTCATCCAGATTATTCTGTTCAGAAATATAGGATGAGGTACAATTCTGATGTCTATTGATGTCGGGTGATTTGTGTATTGTTCAAATTAAATACTCGGTGTATCAAGAGTTTATTTGTTCAATCAATAACATATTTCAGCGTCGTCATACCCAATTCCGCAGTCATATGGTTAGTTGACGTAAATTTTTTCAACACTTCAAATTGCCAGGTTTCATTTATTTATTAATCCATAACTGTGTTCATTAATATTTCAGTGAATACTATTTATCGATTCTTCGAATAATGCACAGTGGTACATTTCGCAAACTAAAGACATAAATTGCTAAAAGTAGAGTGGCTTCGATTTGACAGCAAATCAAAGAATCACATTATACGTGAACCTAAATAGAAAACACATTTGCATGCATATACTTCACTCGAAACACCCACGACCGGTTTCGTGCTGTTTGCACTCATCAGGTAGGGATAGTAGGATCAGGATTCGCATGCGCTTGAAACAGTTGAAGCGTATTCAAAGCGTATGAAATGGAGCATATGTCGCGAATCGGATTGCTTGGTTATTCTTAAATCTACCGAGCATGAAACCATCCCTCGTTTGTTAGGTACATCGCACAATCGACATTGACCAAAGGATACTAACAATAACCAAGTTTTCGCACTTTCTACATCAATTGAAATTTAGCTGATTCATTCTTAATTAACTAGATGGATTTACACCGGTATTAGAGTTTCGCACTATGTAATAAAATGAAAAAAGCCAAAATTAATGATATTTGTAAATATTGATATAGTTGCATGCACATTTGTTCATCCAGTTTATTCTGTTTAGAAATATAGGATGAGGTACAGTTCTGATGTCTATTGATGCCAGGTGATTTGTGTATTGTTTAAATTAAATACTCGGTGTATCAAGAGTTTATTTGTTCAATCAATAACATATTTCAGATACGTCAATCAATAACCCGCAGTTATATGGTTAGTTGACACAAAAGTAATGACATTTTTCAAATTGCCAGGAATCATTTGTTGATAAATTCATAATTGTGTTCATTAATATTCCAGTGAATACTATGTACCGCTTCTTCAAATAATTCAGAGTCGTACATTTCGCAAACTGAAGACATAAATTGCTAAAATTAGAGTGGCTTCGATTTGGAAGCAATTCAAAGAATCAAATCATACGTGGCCCTATTTGAAGCGTATGAAATCGGGCATATGCAGCGAATCGGAATGCTTAGTTATTCTCAAATTTACCGAGCATGAAACCATCCATCGTTTGTTAGGTACATCGCACAATCGACATTGACCACAGGATTCCAACAATAACCAAGTTGTAACATTTTTTACATCGATTGCAAATTAGCGGAATCACTCCCAATCAACTAGATGGATTTACACCGGTAGTAGAGTTTCGTACTAAGTAATAAAATGAAAAAAGCCAAAATTAATGATATTTGTAAATAATGATATAGTTGCATGCACATTAGTTCATCCAGATTATTCTGTTTAGAAATATAGGATGAGGTACAATTCCGATGTCTATTGATGCCTGGGAGTTTTGCGTATTTTTTAAATTAAATACCCGGTGTATCAAGAGTTTATTAGTTCAATCAAAAACATATTTCAGCGCAGCCAATCTATTATTCGCCGTCACAAGGTTAGTCAACGTAAATTGTTTTAACACTTTTCAAATTGCCAGGAATCATTTGTTTGGTAATTCATAACTGTGTTCATTAATATTTCAGTGAATACTATTTATCGATTCTTCGAATAATGCACAGTGGTACATTTCGCAAACTAAAGACAAAAATTGCTAAATGTAGAGTCGCTTCTATTTCAAAGCAAATCAAAGAATCGAAATTATACGTGAACCTAGTTGAAGCGTATAAAGTGGAGCATATGCCGCGAATCGGAATGCTTGGTTATTCTTAAATCTACCGAGCATGAAACCACCCCTGGTTTGTTAGGTACATCGTACAATCGACATTGACCAAATAATACCAACAATAACCAAGTTGTAGCACTTTTTACATCAATTAAAATTTAGCTGATTCATTCTTAATTAACTAGATGGATTTACACCGGTAGTAGAGTTTCGTGCTAAGTAATAAAATGAAAAAAGCCAAAATTAATGATATTTGTAAATAATGATATAGTTGCATGCACATTTGTTCATCCAGATTATTCTGTTCAGAAATATAGGATGAGGTACAATTCTGATGTCTATTGATGTCGGGTGATTTGTGTATTGTTCAAATTAAATACTCGGTGTATCAAGAGTTTATTTGTTCAATCAATAACATATTTCAGCGTCGTCATACCCAATTCCGCAGTCATATGGTTAGTTGACGTAAATTTTTTCAACACTTCAAATTGCCAGGTTTCATTTATTTATTAATCCATAACTGTGTTCATTAATATTTCAGTGAATACTATTTATCGATTCTTCGAATAATGCACAGTGGTACATTTCGCAAATTATAGACATAAATTGCTAAAAGTAGAGTGGCTTCGATTTGAAAGCAAATCAAAGAATCACATTATACGTGAACCTAAATATAAAACACATTTGCATGCATATCCTTCACTCGAAACACTCACGGCCGGTTTCGTGCTGTTTGCACTCATTAGTTAGAGACAGTATGATCAGGATTCGCATGCGCTTGAAACAGTGGAAGCGTATTTAAAGCGTATGAAGGGGAGCATATTCCGCGAATCGGAATGCTTAGTTATTCTCAAATCTACCGCGCATGAAACCATCCCTCGTTTGTTAAGTACATCGCACAATCGACATTGACCAAAGGATTGCAACAATAACCAAGTTGTAGCACTTTTTACATAAATTTAAATTTAGCTGATTCATTCTTAATTAACTAGATGGATTTACACCGGTAGTAGAGTTTCGCACAAAGTGATACAATGAAAAAAGCCAAAATTAATGATATTTGTAAATAATGATATAGGTGCATGCACATTTGTTCATCCAGTTTATTCTGTTTAGAAGTATAGGATGAGGTAAAGTACTGATGTCTATTGATGCCTGGTGATTTGTGTATTGTTTAAATTAAATACTCGGTGTATCGAGAGTTTTTTGATCAATCAATAACATATTTCAGTTCCGTCAATAAATAATCAGCAGCAATACGGTTAGTTGAAGTGAAATTTTTTAACTCTCTTCAAATTGCCAGGTTTCATTTATTTATCATTTCATAACTGTGTTCATTAATATTTCAGTGAATACTATGTACCGCTTCTTCGAATAATTCAGAGTCGTACATTTCGCAAACTAAAGACGTAAATTGCTAAATGTAGAGTCGCTTCTATTTGAAAGCAAATCAAAGAATCGAAATTATACGTGAACCTAAATATAAAACACATTTGCATGCATATCCTTCACTCGAAACACCCACGACCGGTTTCGTGCTGTTTGCACTCATCAGGTGGGGACAGTAGGATCAGGATTCGCATGCGTTCGAAACAGTGGAAACGTATTTAAAGCGAATGAAATGGAGCATATGCCGCGAATCGGAATGCTTAGTTATTCTCAAATCTACCGAACATGAAACCATCCCTCGGTTGTTAAGTACATCGCACAATCGACATTTACCAAAGGATACCAACAATAACCAAGTTGTTGCACTTTTTACATAAATTTAAATTCAGCTGATCCATTCTTAATTAACTAGATGGATTTACACCGGTAGTAGAGTTTCGCACTATGTAATAAAATGAAAAAAAGCCAAAATTAATGATATTTGTAAATAATGATATAGTTGCATGCACATTTGTTCATCCAGATTATTCTGTTCAGAAATATAGGATGAGGTACAATTCTGATGTCTATTGATGCCGTGTGATTTATGTATTGTTCAAATTAAATACTCGGTGTATCAAGAGTTTATTTGTTCAACCAAAAACATATTTCAGCGTCGGCATTCAGTAATCTGCAGTCACCTGGTTAGTTGACGTGAAATTTTTCAACACTTTACAAATTGCCAGGTTTCATTTACTTAATTATTCATAACTGTGTTCATTAATATTTCAGTGAATACTATGTACCGCTTCTTCGAATAATTCAGTCGTACATTTCGCAAACTAAAGACATAAATTGCTAAATGTAAAGTCGCTTGTATTTGAAAGCAAATCACAGAATCTAAATTATAACTGCCTCTAGTTTAAGCGTATGTAGGGAAGCATATGTAGCAAGTCTTCAGCAACAAAAATATAATTTAATCAGAAGGATCTGATTTATTATTGAAGGCTTGTTCCAATGCAAATAGATAAATTGTAACTCCCAATTTTTAATGAAAATTAAATTTTAAATAGCGATAGATATCTCAATTATGGTTGCTGATTGAATTTTCATAATTATTATAAAATTACGTCCTGGTTGTATTCAAAATAATATATTAGATAGCTTGAGGTAAATGAAAATGTTCGTGACCGATCGGAGATTAATAATAATGAAAACAGCAAATTGCAATAAATTTTTGAGTGCAGTTTATTGGTAACTTTTTGCTTCGTCAGACCAAAGGTGTCAGTATGGACAGAGATGAAGCTTAAATTTCGTTCACCTGAACAATCCATATCTGGTTAAGAACTGCAGTCAACACGATGGGTGCTGCGCTCGTTAAGATAGACAGTCGCGTCCAATATCAACTGACGCACCAACACCCAAACGTTCCGTATAATCCCTCAACGGTTTTGGTCTTCGCATGTGTGAATAACATCTGCTGACAGATTAGCTGGATTGCGTAATCGGTGCACACACTAGGTGTTACGCCCTTTAACGTATAACAGCTGCAGAAGCGGACACCCAGTTGTGGAGAAACCAGCCCCATTCACCTTATTGACTGTCTTCTTACCAGCCTTTGTTATCTCGACCAACCCAGCGTGAAGTCCTTCCATGTATGGTTTTACCACTTCTACGTTATCAAGATCAACGCTGTGACGTGTGTCCACCACGTGTTCAGCTAGTGCTGAATCTCTGAACAGTGATTGATAGTCACTGGGATTGCAAGGCTGCTTACCGAATCAATTTGTGTGTTTACTTATCATAGTACTGAGTTTTCTGTATGTTTGCCCGAAATATACTCCCGAGCAACCCGTAGTTGTCTTATCCTTGAGATGCGTTAATAACGACCGCAGCATTCTACACCTTTTATACGTTACTTGTATACCTGCGCTATTGAAGATTCGACTTATCCCCACTGACACTTCCTTAGCGCAAGCTATAGAAACTGTTGGACGCCAAAATCTTTCCGTTTTAGGTTTTGAGTTTTCCACCCGTTTCAGTTGGTGTTTAATTATGCTCTTAGTGTAACAATGATTAGCAAGCCAATGACGAACTTCTCGACGGGCTCGCTTTTTATCGGTGGCATCGCTGCAGAATTGTTCAACATTGGAGAACAGCGCTTTACCAAATGAACCTCGAACCACGGTGTTCAAACAAAGAATCATATAGTGATTTTCGGTCAAACACTTCAAACGCTCATGGATGTCTAAAGTGTTGCGGGTGATGTGAACAATACATTGCTTAGTTTGTTATGTTGTTTCAAACAAAACGGTACATGACCTCATGATGGGAAACTGTAAAGAATATAAACTTACGTTGGGATTTATTAAGGTATTATTTCGAGGGAAAATTATTCATACAACCCCAATTATAAGTGTATGGTTGTAGAGGTTTGTAGTGTCCAACTGATCCAACGGTGGCTTACAAGCGCAACTTGTTTACCACTCTGCCATTAATATAAGCGCATACATACCCTGATCTGCCTGATCTGATCTGTCCTTACCTGATGATTGTAAACAGTACGAAAACTATCGTAATATATTTATGATCGAAATGTTTGCAAATGAGCACTTTTGTTCAAGATTAGGGTTTTTACACCATCTACATATGTATGGGCCCATGTGATTGAGCAAGTTGGACGTACCAACATTATCCACCAACCGGCTACAACCGCAACCTGTTTACCGGATCATGAACGCACTGTGCCCACTTGATGTGTGCACACAGCTCGAAACCGGTCGTGGTGTGTTGGGTGTGATGAAAATAAATTCGAATTCGCATTTTTATAACGGTTTTAAATTTCTTGTTGATTGTATACCGAAAATTTTTCGTGAGGTTAATTTAAACTTATATGATGAAATTCCTTCTAATCCAATAAATCATTTTTAATCATACAGAAGTACAAAACTGTGGCGGGGTGTTTGTGATGTAAATTCGGCCAAATTAATCTTATTTAATCGTCTGTTTTTCGCCTGAGTATTTTTATTGTTCAAATTAAATAAATTTTGCTAGAAGCCACACGAAAACAAATATTTCAACAAGGGCGTTATAAACAAGATTATTAGGAATGTATTATTATTTATCATTTTGGCCTGTAATTACAGTCAAATTATTGAAGATTAAGACAATCATTTGCTCGGCATGATATTTAGATAGATCATTAAAACTTAGTTTATTAAGTGTTTTTCATTAAATACTAATTGCAGTTTCGAGGATGCCGTGAGTTTAATTCAATTTTTTTTCAAGTTGCTTCGATTGAATAACTAAAACGATGTGAATAATGGTCAGCCATTTTATGCGTACAAAATTAGACCTTGAGAAAGGTCAACATTTCTGTTACGTCTAAACTGAAGTCTTGACACCCGTCATGGTGATGCAAAACTACATTTAAATAAACAAAATGTACATCCGTTAATAGATTAAGTTGAAAAATGCTCAGTTGCATGCATGTTCATCATCACGACTGGTTTCGTGATGTTTATAATCATCTCTTTTACGATCAGGATCCGCATGGCTCATAATGGTGGATGAATTGAAAACCTAGGCATAAACGCGTTAATCTTGTTGAACAAGCAGTTAAAAATTATTAAGTGAAAGGTATCTTTTCGTTGTAGCATCATTTATTCTAAAATCTTTCTTACTCAACGCCGCTCTGCCAGTATAATAATCATTTTCATTCAAGGAGAACATCAAATGCGTGAACAATTCACATTTTGAATACGTTGGTCGTAGTTAAACTGTTTGTATGTAACAAATATCTTGTCTAATGAAATAATTTTAAAGAAGAATCCCGATCGCATATATTGTTGTTAGCCTCCTTCGTTCAATGTCGGCCATGGATGTACATTACAATCACATGATCGCATATATATATATATATATATATATATATATATATATATATATGCATGTAAAATATGTTGTCGGTAATAAAAAAATAAATGTGACTTTATAAAAATCAATGCTACAATAAAATATTAGTTACGAGGAAATAGATGAAATTGTGATCGAGTTGTAAATGATGATGTATGCGATTAGAATGACATACACATTGAAAACATTTTAATCTGGATTACGGTTCGGATATCGCAGTTTAATTGTAAACCGAGAAACATACGATCAATATCACGTAATTTGATTTCATATTCGAGCACAAATGATTGAGAGCGATTAGAAATTTGTCTGCGGTTCTTTCGAATTAGAAAATAAATAAGGAAATCGTATTGAGCTTTAAACCAATAAAATTAAACTTCAGCTCACCGATGACCAAGGGAACGTATCCTGCAAGGAGAACACCGACAAGAAGGGAGATGAACAGACGAAACAGACGAAACAATCAACATACATCGAAAAAAAATAGGCAGTAATGTGAGTTGAAAATAATTTTCTGTTGGAATATCTAACCATTGTTTTACATATTTCATAAAATAAGTATCTTATTGAAGAATGGTGTTCTCTCAGTGAAATCAAAATATTTTAAAATAGCATTTGCGAATTCGGCTTAAAATCAATTTTCATGTAAATATTAAGCAGTAATATTGACTGTTTGCTGACGATGATAAATAAGTTGAGAAACGTTATTAAATTTTTCATGCTATCATATATCTGTTGTAGTTAGGCATAAAATACACAAATCCACCAAAATCCGTTTAAAAGTCTAAAATTAAATTTGTCGAACAAATCTGGTTTTAGTGTATCATTCCGAAAATAAAAAAATGCGACACACAACATTATTCAAGATGTGAAATATTGCAATTGAAATTTTTAACAATTATTTTAATAAATTATTTCAGGATATTTGGTGAATGCTGTTCGAATCATTTCACGTTGGGCCACTTATTACAATTGCAACATTTTAATGTCCATTTATGATGATTTCATGTATGCTGCCTTTATGAGCATCCAGTTGTATAGACCAATTCAACTCCAGACACACGCACGCACGCATATATATATATATATCTATATATATTGTTTGACCGTACTAGATTGTTACACCTGGTTACTGATTGCGTGCCACAGTTGAATATTCGTTTCGTTAAACCGCATTTTTCATCAAGCGATCGACATATCAATAATATCCTCAATGGTTTAAAATATCTAATATCTCTTGTTTCTCTGTATATTGATTGAAGTAATTTCAACAAAATGTTTGGGTTAAACATTAGTCCGAATATTTTTCAATAAAGCCGTGTCTTTCATCGATTGTTGTTTTCGATCTAACTACGTCTTCCGTCTTTTGCAGCCATCACGCTGGATAGTGTTTTTCGCCTCTTCTAATGTACTCAAATAAATTTGCATTCTAACATTCGTGGCTTTTTTAAATGATAAACATGTATTACCGTGGGCTTTGGTAAGCTAGGATGGAAAAACAAGGCGTCAATTGCGTTTAAACAATGAAATAATAAAAAGGAAAATATATGTATCAACAGCCAATAAAAATTGGATGGATTTAAACAACAGTTTTGATGCTTGAACATGGGCAGTATTATTTGCGGTGATTGTTCAAATGAAAACCGATAATACTGTTATTCATATTCTCAATGTTTAAAGTATATATACTTCATTATATACCGCGTAATTCGTATGCTGAGCGTGGTTGAGTTTCTTATCTATTCGTTTGTTGGTAGTTTCATTCAATTTAATACAATACAACTCATTAAAATTGGCATCGCGATCAGCTATGTCATTCCTCAAAATTACTGATCTCTTAATATTCATGGAATCCACAGAGAAATAAAAGATTTACTTGAAAGTTTTAAAATTTGTTACCTTACAAATTCTGATATGCCCACATTCAATTATTTTTCGCGCATTGTTTTAGTTCAGCAGTGTAAGATGCTTATGCTATTTTGAATAATTTATCATTTCCGATTCCACTGGCTAAGAAGACTTTCAACGAATTGAAATGAATTTTACTAGCTTATGTCAGACCAAAAAATGGATAATGCTGAAACTGCTGGCTTCAATACAATGTAAGGCCAAGAAAACAAAAATTCCTCAATTTATTCCGGAATTGCAAATACAAGCTTCATGTGGTGCTTTTGATGATAAACTAAATGCCGATTTATGATATCGTATAATCGCTGGTGTCAACGAAGCTGATTTATATCGTCAGTTATTGATGGTGTATAATTCAAATTTTAAAAACGGTAAATAATATGTAAACATTATGAAGATGTTACAAAAGAAACCAACCGTGAAAGTAATACAGATTATATATCCTTCTCGTTTGGAACATTCAAACCCAAACGTCAGTCAAGCAACCTACCAGTTAGGCAAATTGATTCCGATGTCATACCAGATTGTTCTTGGCCTCCTTCGGTCGATGTCTAACATGGATGTACATCACAATCGCATGAATATTTATGTTCTACAGCTTATTGAATGACAGAGCAGTCTGATTTGGGAGGAACAATCTCTCCCGCAGCTCTTGCAACAATAGTCATAATTCAGGTTTCAGGGCGTCAGTTGCACGCCGGTGGCGTGATCTACGTTCAGCAACCAAGAGCAGTATTTGCTCCTCCCCAGCTTGCAGACAACTTATCACACAATGCCTCCAATGTGAGCGAGAGCAAGTTCTTCCCAACTCGCCGGGTCAATGCCAAGAGTTTTCCGATCATATACTAGATAGATTGCGCAAATTCGACAGAAGTAATTCTAGATTTGACAAAAAGACTTTGGGGAAATTTGCATCATATGGCAAGTTACATTCTCGTTTCACTTTTCAAATTCGCAACGATAGATGCTACAAATGTGGTGCTTGCTCAATCCCTTGTGCGCCTGGAGGAACAAAGGGCCTCGGCAACTTGTCTCCCGGTCAGTATGTCCATAGCAGCCATTTTGATGTCGTTCCAGGTTAGTCCACACTTGCGGATTTCATCTTCACACGAGCGCTTCAGAGATAGCCTTGGGCGTCTGACCCGTCACTTCCCGATTGCGTTCCATTCCAGAGCATGACGCGTGATGCCATCATAAGGTTTCCGCAAGGTGTTCCCAACACATCTCCACTTTCTTCTACTGATCTGTTGGGCGGTCGGGTCCTCAGCAGCAATCTGCCACAGGTCTTGATTCCTTATCTTTTCTGTCCAATTTACCACAATAATTTGACGAAGGCTATTATTGTGGAATGATTCCAAGCGGCCAGAAGACATTGCTGTTACTCGCCAGGTTTCCGATCCATAGAGTATCGCGGATTTGACGTTGCTTCTGAATATACGGAGTTTCGTGCGTTTTGATAGAAATTTCGACTCTCAAATGGGTTTCAAATCTATGAACGCGTATCTTGCTTTGCCGATTCTGGCGACTATGTCTTCGTTCGTGTCACCACTTATTGAACAAATGTGTGGTAAACATGGACATATTCAGTCAGTTTGTCAAACATCTATGTGCATAATAATGATCAAGAAGTCGTACGAAGTAGACCCAAAATGTCTACACTACACAAAAAGAACAAAAATTGAATAAACTCAATAAAAGGCAATAGAAGCAAAAGTCCAACGAAACATTCAGTGAAGTCGAAGGTTAGTGCAATTGCTCAGCATTGTGGCTTGCGGGAAATAATGGCTCATGTCGGGGTATCGTGTGCATATTTCAAAAAGATGCAAAATGAACAAATACGAATTTATCGTTATTGGAAAAATTGCAGTTCCCAAGGTTGTCACAGCCGGGGGTGGTGGTGGGGATAAGCTCCCGCTACCTACAAAATGCTCCCATACGGCGTGCGTCTCAAATAGCCTTTGACAACCGAAGCTCAACTCCTGGCCTGCTCGTGGCGGAACTGCTTCTACTGACAGGAGAAGTGGCGAAGGCGGGTGACTGGCGCCTCAAAACCAGTTTGCTTTGGGAAGATGGAGCTCGTCAGCCTTGAAGGGCAGTCCATCTAGGGGATGGAAACCCTGACTTCAAACCTCCGCTTTCTGCGGATTACACAATCACAATACTCCGCCGAGAACGGTCCCAAGCCCGTCTGCAAAAGGAGTAGGGTTAGACGCGGGGTCAGCAACCCCACTCTGTAAAAACCTCAAACCGCTACTGAAACTATAGGAACATGTCATACCAAAGTAAGATCTTCATGCTTGAATCGAAAAGAAACCTCATCTGAGGTGAAAATCAAGCAGACTGGTGAAAGCCCACCGGAAGCCAGTCAGCAGATGAATATTCTGTCGATGAAAGCAACAACAAAGATTGCCACATGAAACGTCCGTACGATGTATGAGAACTAAATGGCTACGCAGGTCGCAAAAGAAATGCAAAAGTATGGTATACAACTTCTGGGAATATGTGAAAGTAGATGGAATGGATCTGACATGTTGATTTTGACATCCGGGGAACGGATTATTTACTCAGGTCATGAAGATGAGAACCATAGTCATTCGGAAGGCGTCGCCATTATGTTATCCCCAATAGCTGCAAGCGCTCTCATTGGATGGGAACCCGTTGATTCACGGATAATCACAGCCAGATTCAACTCCAAGGGGAGAAATGTGACGGTAATTCAATGTTATGCGCCCACAAAGAAAGAAGAATTTCACGTGCGTCTGCAGTCTGTCCTACACAAGACACCCAAGCGAGATATCAAGATTTTGATGGGTGACATGAACGTGAAATTGGGTCCAGACAACACAGGGAAAGAATCTGTGATGGGTACGCATGCCCTAGGTGAAATGAATAAAAATTGTGAACTTTTCGCAGATTTTTTGCGCGCTCAACGATCTGGTCATCGCAGGCAGCATATTTCAACACCGAAAAATCCAAAAGGCCAACTGGACATCACCTGATTGTTTTACTGCCAATCAAATCGATCACATATCGATTTCACGAAAATAGAGACGTAGTCTCCGTGATACACGCGTAATGCGAGGTGCGGATGTTACTTCAGACCACTACCTTCTAATGGCCAAACTTAAAATCAAGTTTAGAGCTTTGTACGAAACCAGCAGTCGGCATAGTGTAAAGTACCACACGCAGAAACTAAGGGAAGAGCGTACAAGAGAGATTTTCTCAATCTCACTGAAAAACAGATTCGAATCGCTTAACAACTTAACCCCTGACTCCCAATAAATGAACACTGGACCGCTCTGAAAGACTGTTGGCAAGACACTTGTAAGCACGTAATTGGCGGACGGGTAAAGAAAGACAAAGAGTGGATCTCGAGTGATACTTGGACACTGATCAACTCGTGAAGGCAGCTGAAACAACAGATCCTCCGGTGTAAGGACACCAAGCAGAAAAACCAACTGATCAAACAATACGGCTCCCTAAATAAAGACGTGAAACGAAGTGCCAGAAGTGACAAGATGCGGTTCTATGAAATGCTGGCAACGAGGCGGAAAATGCAGCAGAAAAGAGAGACCTGAACACCGTCTACAACATTACCAGAACCTTATCAGGAAGGAAAATACCTTACGGCAAAATAATAAAGGACGGTGAAGGTAACCTTATCAGTCAGGAATCGGTGCAAAGAAAGCGATGGATGGAGCACTTCAAGGAACTCCTAAATCGACCAGCACCTACTTCAGTCACTGACATCCTACCTGCAGCAAATTTGCTAGACGTAAACACCGATCCCCCCGGTCGAAATGAAATCCTTTTTGCCTTAAAATCGCTAAAAAATGGCAAAGCACCAGGCCCAGATGGGATTCCACCAGAAGTCCTGAAGGCTGATTTGGACACCTCGGCTGATATGTTACTTCCTCTGCTGCAGAAAATCTGGTCAGAAAGACGGGTCCCAAATGATTGGAAGAGAGGTCATTTGGTCAAACTTCCTAAGAAAGGGGATCTGAGGCTATGCAAAAACTGGCGAGGTATCATGCTGCTCTCAGTCCCTAGTAAAGTACTTACACGCATCATCCTTATGCGTTTGCGCGACGCTATCGACCAAGTGTTACGGCCAGAGCAATCAGGCTTCAGAAAACAAAAGTCTGGTATCGACCAAATTGCGACCCTCCGCATAATAATTGAACAAAGCATTGAATGGCAATCGCCTCTTTGCCTCAACTTCATAGATTTTGAGAAAGCCTTCGACAGTGTGGACCGCGAATTCATATGGAAGCTTTTGCCACACTATGGGGTCCCACCGCTGTACATGGACCTCATAAAGCAGCTGTATGAAGGTGCCTCCTGTCAGGTAATTCACAACGGAAGACTGACCGATCCATTTGCAGTTGAGACTGGCGTTCGCCAGGGATGCCTGTTGTCCCCAATGATTTTTCTGTTGGTAATAGACTGGATAATGAAACAGACAGTAAAAGGTGAGAGGAATGGTATCGATTGGAAGGAATCCGAGCATTTGGAGGATCTGGAATACGCTGATGATGTCTGCTTGATATCACGTGACCCCCAACGTCTTCAGAGAAAAACCGATAGACTAGCACACTTTGCTTCATATGCAGGACTACGCGTGAATACCGAAAAAACAGAAGTCTTCCGTGTGCTAACTGATGAGCACCCATCAATCACCATCAATGGTAAAGCAGTCAAAGACGTCACGCAATTCGTCTACCTCGGCAGCATTGTTTCAATAAGTGGTGGCACGGACGAAGACATAGTCGCCAGAATCGGCAAAGCAAGATACGCGTTCATAGCTTTGAAACCCATTTGGGAGTCGAAGGTTCTATCAAAACGCACGAAACTCCGTATATTCAGAAGCAACGTCAAATCCGTGCTACTCTATGGATCGGAAACCTGGCGAGTGACAGCAAAGTCTTCTGGCCGCTTGCAATCATTCCACAATAATTGCCTTCGTCGAATTATTGGGGTAAAATGGCCAGAAAAGATAAGGAATCAAGACCTGTGGCAGATTGCTGCTGAGACCCGATCGCCCAGCAGATCAGTAGAAGAAAGTGGAGATGGGTTGGGCACACCTTGCGGAAACCTTACGATGACATCACGCGTCATGCTCTGGTATGGAACCCAATCGGGAAGAGACGGGTCGGACGCCCAAGGCTATCTTGGAAGCGCTCGTGTGAAGAGGAAATCCGCAAGTGTGGACTTAACTGGAACGACATCAAACTGGCTGCTATGGACAGACCAAAGTGGAGACAAGTTGCCGAGGCCCTATTTTCCTCCAGGAACTCGAGGGATTGACGACCGGAAAAATTGCGTGTTTTGGACAAAAACATCTACACTGCACGAAAACAAGAAAAATATAATGAACTAAACGATCAAAAATGCAAAAAGTTCAACGAAAGATTAGGTGAAATCCACACTCAGTCGAAAAGATGTAATCCAATATTTGTGACTACTCATCTGTGCCAAGCCGATCGAAACATTCACAAAGTTGATCCCGACAGTCCATAATGGAAGCACTGTACTCGAGTATCGCTCTTATTTGAGCTCATCAGCAGTGCATATCCTTCGCTTCTGATGGGTTTCTAACCCCAGACCATCACCATTGTAGTCGCATGCCTTAACGACCTGGGCTACCGTCCACCGTTTGACCGATCGCAATTAAGCGTTTATGAACTGTTCTCCAGACTGGCACGTTTGAGTAGCTTTGTGCAGAATGCGCTGAAACGATTGCGATCCGATAATCACAATTCACGCATGAAGCAACACAAAAACTTTGCAACCACGGAAGAAGACAAAGTTTAAAGGTTCGAAAATATATTCACCGCCATATATTCAGAAGCTTTTATTAGAATAAAGCAAACAATTCAAAACACGAATGCTTGTGTACAAATTGGTAAGTTGCAAAATGATAAATCACTACAGTCGTCAATGTAGAAAAGTTTGGAAACCTAAATTTCATTGAATGACTTGAAAAGTTTTTACCCTGATGCCCAAATCCATTAATCCGTCATTATGATTCACTGTGTTACCGGATATTCTATACCTGTCGTCGTAATTTGCTCTATTTCAGTCAGATTTTGTACTGCAAAACCATTTGAGTTTTCATTCATTGAAATGAAATCTGGTCCACATATCTCGGTTTAAATACACTGCAATTACTCAATACAAACTTTCTTCTTTTAGTCTAGAAGATTATGATCAAATTATGAATCTCATGCAATCAAAGATGTAATTCGGCAGTATCCATCGCTTTCATGTGGTACGAAAATAAATCCTATTCACTTACGTCAAATTTTCCTTCTGTTTTAATCACGGATGCTTCTCCTCATGAAAATGTTGCTCTTTTAAAGCAAAATGGTAATTGTGTTTTTTGTTTATCTCACGTCAAATGAGTAAAGCGAAACAAAGAGAAGCGCCTGTTGTTCATAGGGCTCTCATGCGCTCACACAAATATTTAATTGAAAGTTTTAATGGTGCAAAAATCAAATACTTTAAAGTAACCACAGATTAAAAATATAAAGAATGCCTAAAAACATCACAAACGTTTTATCAATTTGGAAAGTCAGCACGTGTATTCATGTGCGACATATAATTGTCAAGTTCAGCCTTGAACAAGTTCAGGCTTGATACGCAAATGCTATGTGGGGCAGAGAGTTCCATAGTAAACAAATTCGAACAGCAAAGAAAAACCTTCGACAATTTGATCTGGAGTGTGGAATAATTAACTTGTAGACCTGCGATCTGCTACATATTTGCTCATAAATTCACTATAGTAACCGATCATGAAGCACTGATATTTATCTACAATCCAACGTCATCATTGGCCAAATCTACTGCAGCAATGGTGCATATATTCACACCATTGAACACCATCGCAGTGTAGAACAAATTTCGCATGTAGATTACTTACCCCGTAAGGCTGTGACATATAAAAAGACTGACAGTACAGATTGCTAGTTGGTTCAACCGCTTTGTGTCGCTCGTTCAGATTAAAGCTTTGATAAAAATAAATATTTTGGTCCAACAATGGCTGCAGTTAAACGAGGATGGACAGCCACATCCGAGAAAAAAATAACCAGTTTACTATTAGCGTCGTCATGAATCGTGTTTGATACCTGAAGGTCTTTTGCGTATAAATGTGATCGTTTTGTCATTCCTCCTTCACGTCACAAGCAAATTATTAAACTGCTAGTTCATACCATTCCTTTCAACAAACATTATTTCCTCAGTTATCAAAATGGACTAAATGGTAATTAGCTTTTGAAGCCTGGCAACGTATTCGTATTGATTACTGTTGACCATTCCCAAAGAAAAACTATGCAATTGTATTCATTGATTCGTGTTCAAAATGACCAGAAGTATTCCTTACTACTAAATCCAACTCTGGCTTAACCATGTATGGGATACGAAAGGTTTAAGCCATGAAGATTCAAGGTAATTCAAGGTTTTAAAGGGTCTAAAAAGCATCAAGCTTAACAACAACCATAGGACGGTAAAAATTGAAAATTAAGTGTATAAACAATAAAAGAACGTAGATTAAACAGTATATAAGTGTTCTGGAAACGAATAATGCAATAAAATTCGTCTTATTTCGTTTTGAAGTCATGCAAGCTTGTGGCGTGAGCAACGGTTGAAGGTAAACTGTTCCAAGTAAAGCAGACACGGACAGAGTAAAAACAACTTCTACAGTTCAGGCGGGAATTGGGTACGAGCAGCACATATAAATGGGTCCGATAATTCCTCGTATCCCTTCGCGTGAATAAATCCTGGAAGGGATGGTTCGGGGTATGGGATGTTTTGTAAATTAAGATAAGGTCTCCTCTGATTCGTCGATAAAGGAAATCGAACAGATTCAGTTGAGCTATCCTTTCTTTATATGGTTTGTTTCGGATGCTGAGAACTAGTTTCGTTGAGCGGTGATAGATTCGCTGCATAAGTTCCACATTACAACTTCGAATCACTTTGAATCACTTTGAATCCCTCTTGAGCCACGAAGGCCATGACTGCACACCGGATTCCATGACTGGTCACAAGTTTGCATCCATGATCATTGGGAATATCTTGAGCGAAAATTTCCCAAATACACGTTTGAGTAGATTTAGAACACGTGTTGCTTTTTTAAAGGCACTGCTAGTTTGAAGTGATGTTTACAAACTGGAGCATATCCAGACCAGACAATAACGAATGTCACTTTTTTGGAGCGAAGCGAAGTGCGAAGCGAATATTCGAAGTGCCTTAACTGCCCTTCGCAATGGCGAATAGTATCAAAGCGAATATCCGAAGTGCACTTCGCAATGGCGAAGCGAAGCGAATATTCATATAGTCAGCCGGTTTCAAGGTCAAACTCACGATGTTTCTCCCTGACGCCAGCTACAACAAGCCAATCACCTCACGCACAATGACAAGCCTCTTTTCTACTCTTGCTTCAAGTATCGACAGATAGACCCACGAAATCACGCGCACTAACAAACACACACAACAGTGACATCGTTATTTTTCAAACTATTCAGCCGATAATGTCAGCTCAAAAACGCAAGCGAACAGACATTACGCTGAAGGAGAAGTTTGAGATCATCGATGCTGCGAAGAAGAAGCCGAATCAGTCCAACTTGGCGAGGGACATTAGCAAGAAATGGGGCGTCAACGTTAAGAGAACCACCGTGAAGGGCATACTCAGCAAGAATGATGCAATTGAAGCTGTAACCAAAGCTGGAGTTCCAACGAAGCGCATGAAGCTGACGCAGCCTCATGACCCGAAGTTTGAGGAGGGAGTGCTGATGTGGCTGAAGCAAGCAAGAGGACTGAATGTGCCTGTCAGCGGCGATCTGATCAAGGAGAAGGCGATAAAACTGGCCGAGCTGATGCCTATCCCAGACTTCATGGCGAGCGACGGTTGGTTAGACAGCTTCAAGGAGCGCAATGGCGTTACGTTCAAGACAGTGCAGGGCGAAGCTGGAGCGGTGGATTCCCAATCCCTTATTGATTAGCAGCAGCAAATTCTATGGCCCTTACTCAGTCAGTTCTCTGCAGATGAAGTCTTTGACCTGGACGAGACTAATGCGAGCGTGTGATCGGCTAGAGAACGAGATGAACGAGATGAACGAGATCCGACGAAAGAAGATGCGTCAGCCGACGATTTCTGAGAGCTTTGGACTGATCGATTGAGCAAATAAATGATGGACTTGAGAAAATAAAGCCGTTTTTACAAAACCTCGTTACTATGCCACTCTCGCTACTATGCCACTCTTGCTCGGTCCCGACGGGTGGCATAGTACTGAGATTTCAGTGTAGTATTTTGGGGTTTCGCTCCATCATGCTTGATATCCCCTCTTGGAAGCTCAACTTGTTTTGGATGACAAATTTGTTTACTTTGTTCCGCAGTAAACGGAATGTTATGCCGATGGTGTCACCAAGCAATGTTTCGTACCCTTAACCACTTACGGGTTCGGCTTCTTAATTTAAATTCAAAGTTTTTTCTTGATTTCCTAAGGACAAATTCGGAGCTCAATCGATTGAACTTTTGAGATTAGATATTAGCCATATCCAAAACTCATGTACGTTGCTGGTTTCCGGTTGGCAGTTAAACGTGTTTTTCAGAGCATCACTCAACGCCATAGTGTTGATCCGCCTAACTCTTTTACGGGCATCATTTGTTCTTACAGCTTCAAACAGATAGTCAAACTGGATGACGACGTGATCACTTAGTTCCAGTGGACTTTCGTAAGTAACGTTATCAATGTCATGTTCATTGTTTGTCAGAACGAGATCTAAGGGTGAAAACAAGATCTAAGATTGATGAGCCTAGAGTTGTTCTGTTTTTAACGGAAGGCATTTCCCTGATTCAAGTGTTACTCATTGGGTACATTCACTTGGTTGCCGACATTTCTTTGCTGTACGCAGGCATCTACAGTAGAATCGATTCGCCGAAAACTTTCATTCCCAACTACATTTATCAAGCTTGGTCGTTTCATAGAAATATTTGGCTTCAATGTCGTAATAAGAAATATTCAACCACTAAAAATAAACAATCCATTTTATCAAAATCTCGATCCTTGAAATCTAATTCGCTGGAGCTTTGATCCCCAAATTATCATATTATCGCGGTAGTGAATACCGTCCAAGAACCGGTACTGTGTTAAATAAAATCGGAAGAACTATAGCAAAAATAGTTCATCTAAAAGCCGGAACGTTGCACAAGCGTCATGCAGATCAAATCACTTACCAGGATTCAAGTCAGTTGTGTTCTGTTCTGTTCCGTTATCAATCATAACACAACACTTCGAGATTCTTACTGAAACAAGTGAACTTGTCAGACGATCGGAACCAGTGAGGAAAAAACCTATTCGAAATAACAAAAATACGATGAAGATTGTGAACAGCGACGAATGTGGCGATTGTTCGAATTCCAAGCGATACAACTGTTATTCATATTCTTATTGTTTAACTTGTTGGTTGTTGACATTCTTCGGTCGATGTGGACCATGGATGTACTTCACATTCGCATGAAATTTCCACGTATCGCGGTTTTTGAATGAACAAATAGTTCGATTCGGTGGAAACGATCTCTCTCGCAGAGTTCGCAACGATAGGCAGTACCCGGTCGTTCTGCGTCGGTTGCACGCCAGCGGCGTGATCTGCGATCCGCAACTAAGTTACGTATCTGCTTCTTCCCGGCTTGTAGACGACGTTATACGCAATGTCTCCAATGTGAGAGGTCAAAAGCAAGTTCTTCACAACTCGCGGAGTCCATGGCAAGAGCTTCCATAGCGATTTTTCAATAGCGTTTTTATCGCAAGTTTAGTTTGCTGTTGGCCGACTTCCGGATTTCAACTCATCATAGATTAGATCTTTCGGAATATGACCATTTTCCATTCTGCAGATGTGTCCAAGCCACCTTAGGCGGCGCTGTCATAGTAGGTTAAACCTGCTTTTGAAGGCACTTCAACATAATTCACTTTGTCCAGTCACCATTTGTTCAACTCACGACGGAATCTTCATAGATGGACAGCATTCAGCTTCCGTTAGTGTCTTTGGCGGGCTGTCCAGGGCTCACTGAAGTACAGTAAATTATTTAGTACGCACGCACTGTATACCATCATATTTGTCTCTACAGTCAAAATGCGGTTAACTCAAACACGACAGTTCAATAGAAACAAAATGACAGCATGCTCCGACAATCCGCTCATCAATCTCCGTGTCTAGCTAGAAGTTATCCCTAACGGTTCAACAAAGATATTTGAAATGATGTACCGTTTCAAGCTGACAATTTCCTACAGTGATTATTGAAGGTCATACAATCCCTTGACGATTGACTTTGTTCTGCTCAAGCTGATTGTTTGCACATTGTTTTGCATGCTGACGAAATCAGTCCATTAGCGTCTGGAGGTGTTCCTGGAAGTGAATAAAAATTGCTGCGTGGCTGGGAAATAGCACCGGTTCAACTTGAATAGAGTGCCATATCTTCCATGAGTAGTTAAATGCCTCGTGTTATCGTCTTGGAAGCTTGCTGCAGAAGCAGAACAGACTAAATGCCGAAAAACGTTGGACAAAGAACACACCATTGCATGGCGCCTCGGCGAATTTCACTGTCTTTTGAACTGAAACCGTTAAAATGGACTGAGCCCTTCATGCCAGAGTGGTAGGAAATAAAGATTTTGAGCATAGTTGGGGGACAGATCATGCATTTTGAAAAACCCTCCATGCTGACGTATTCGAATACCTTTCGTTAAATGACACGCTGTTTACGAAACTTTCTTGAAGTTGACTCGGTGAGAAGATAAGGTCAGTGTTAGCTATTTTCATGCGGAAGCCAGATAGAGCTTTTAAGTGAAATCTATAGGCTAAATTTTGTAGCCGGCATTGTGAGACTTTAGAAAAAAACATTTCTACTACATTCGTAAGGGTGATTTTTCGGTAATTGTTGCAATTGCCACTATCACACTTATTCATATATTGCGTAATAATTTTCATGAATCATATTTCTTGTGAAGAATCAAATAGTGAAGATGTTGTAATAATGCTGCTTTATAGTATTTGATGAGCTCCGGTGGAATTCCGTCATCACCAGGTTCCTTCCCCTTCGCTAAGCGGTCGATTACCCTATTGAGCTCATCCAGAGTAAAGAGGAGTATCTAGATGTTCAATGGTTGGCAACCGCTCATCATTTTTAAGTGCATGCGGTGAAACCGTAATTTTCATGGAGTAGTGGGATGAAAAGTGTTCTACACATTTTTCAATATGGCGAGTATTTTCGACAAGATGCAGTCTAATTGGGCGTCGTTTTAATTTTGTTTAAACCAATGGCTCTCTTGATCCCATCATAAATATCGTGAAAAAATGCCAGTATCCACAGCGGTTTAAAAACTGAAGCTAATTTCAGTGAAATAATCATTTGCACATCATTTTGCAGTCTGTTGGTCCTTATATCTAGCTGAAGTTGTAAGTTTTCATCAGTTGACATAACTTTGAACTTCAACAATGCGGCATTGTGTAACTTATATACATCAAAATATATAGCATAAGTCGTATACTGAACGTGTTTGATTGTCAATTCTATTCTTTGATTGATAATTTTATTCAACTTAGTACATTACAATTCATTACATTACATACTCAAATCATATATGCGAATCTATCTCAGACCTACTTTAATTAACACGTAATAGTCATTAAAGTCAAGATTTTAGAATTAAAGCAAGTAAGGAGCAAAAATTGAAAAATTTACGAGGTTCTTAGCCGAGTTAAATATCTTTGGGGCAATTACCTCGAAGTTAAGGTCGTTTTATGTAACATCTGAAGAACGCTTACGTTTGAAAACTGGGACAAGAAATATTGTGAACCTTATTGAACAAAAGCCTATTTTGAAAGGTAAATCAAGGCGAAATCAAGGTAAATCAAGAAAAAACACATGGTTTAAACTTATTCGAGTTGTTTAAGATCATTTAGAGTGTGTTAGCATGTCGTTACATCTCGTCTCTCAGAATCCAATGGTGATATTACAAGTTTTCGAGAATTTAGGACGTCAACTACTTTATGACATTTCAGAAATTTTTCGAAGAAATTTAGTTTGAATGTTCCTGTGTGTAGCCCTTGCCGAATTTCGCATAGCTATCCACGTTCGAGTGCGGCTGCAGAATTTGAAACAAAATGATCTAGCTTTTCTTTTCGGAGCATTGGCTGAGTTTTCGTCTATTTTCATACCGATAAATCTTAAAAGCCTGGAACACTGAGTTTGTGTATATCTAAGATCGAGATGAATCGCATCTAGCATCTTGAGTGATTCCCGAAGGCCAAATTAATATACACTTCTGATAAATTTAACGTCATTAGATGTCCTCCTGGCACTGCACACGAATTCGAAGAACAACACGAGGTGGTCACTTACCCTTAGAGGACTGTGATACTGCACTGACTCAGAGCCGTTGCTTTGGATATGAGAATCAAATCTAGGATTACAGATTCGTCGCGGCCTTTCTGTCAAGTGAAGGATTATACGTGGTTGTGAAAAGGGAACGAGTTTAATCATCTAGCGGAATTTGTACGCAAGTGATTGCTGAGTGTGCAGTCTTTTAGTGTAAATCTGCGGAAGTGTGATTTCACATACTTTGAATTGTTGAGTTCGGGTCAGATTTCCAGCGTTACGCATTATTTCTAACGACATTTTGTTGTGCGCGCCAGACTAGGCGGGTTAGCGGTAAATTACAGCAAGGATACAATTCACTCCTGATTGGAGGCACAAGCTACACCTCTTGGTATCCTCCAGCTCAAAACGTGTATCAAGGATTCAAGGATTCAAGAATTTATGGTTTAAAAAGTTAATACTTTACAACACCACAGGATTACGGTATGAATAAAACATCAAAATTACAATAATATTAAAGCAATAGTGAATATAAAATGTCAGGCTCACGAATGTTATTCTTTTGCATATGTAAGTTCAATGTCGCTTTAAACGCCGCCAGGCAAGGCGAGTTCACCACATGTTGGGGTAGGGAGTTCCAAAGAAATATAGCACGTACGGCGAAAAAATGGCGCGAAAATCAATATGGGAACTTGCAACGTAAAAGGATAAGGTATGTCCGCGTGTCACTTTCCTATCACATACATCGAACAAGTGTTTTAGTGGATGTCCTTCGGTAGAGGCAATTCTATAGGTCAGAATAATATCGCGTCGTATCCTCCTTTTGATAAATTCGCATAAACCCAGACGTCGCAATCTTTTGGTGTACGGAACATTGCGAAGACCCATCACTAATTTTGTTGCTCTATGATAGATTTTACCGAAGAGAGCAAAGCCAAGGACCCAGACCCCTACCGCATACTCCATCGTAGGGCGAAGGTAGTCATTAATTATCCTTGGTAACGTTACCACAAAGAATCTTCCAAATATTCTTCGAAAGATACTTAAAAATCTGTTTGCCAGTCGATATATGTTCTGACAGTGCGCTGTGCTCTTAAGGTTCCCGCTAATGCACACTCCAAGATGTTTTTCTAACGATCTCCATGCTAGGTTTTCAGTTCCCAATCAATATGTCCAAGAAACATTCTTGCTAAGATGGAATATCTTACATTTCTTTATGTTGAATGACATTTCATTCCTAACCGCCCAATTCGACACGCTGTCCAAATCCATTTGCAGTTTCTCACAATCCTATGCAGAAATTATTGGCGTCAAAATTTTCATATCATCCGCAAACAGGACCATTTTGTACGATATGAGGGTGGGTAAATCATTCATGTACAGCGGATAAAGCAGCGGGCCTAGCACAGATCCATGTGGGACTCCACTGGTGGTTTTGTACGTTTAGGATAGCGCTCCGTTAACTTTATCTTGGGCTTCGCGATCTGACAGATAGTCGCACAACCATGAAAGGAGTGGATCACATATTCCTAAACGCATCAGTTTTTAGAGAAGCAAATGATGATTGACTCTGTCAAAAGCTTTCGAAATATCTAGGTAACCGACGTGGATGCAAGAACTTCTATCCAACTCCTTTGTCCAGTCATCTAACGCTATGAGAAGATTCGTTAGAGAAGAGCGATGAGATCGAAATCCATGCTGTGCTGGCGAAAACAAATTCTGAGTTTCAAAGTGTGCAACCATTCTTTTCCAGACTATAAGTTTCATGAGCTTAGCAATAACAGGTAAGAGTGTGACGGGACGGTAATTAGCAGCGTCAGATCGGCAACCGCCTTTGAAGATAGGTGTTATCACGCCGGACTTCCAACCTTTCGGTACAATTCCCTTAAGCAACGAAACCATTGTGCAGTAAAGACGTTTTTGGCAAATCACAGCTACTCCACCACCTGCTCTTGAACAGCTTCGCCGAAGCACGATCATGCTGGGAGAGCCAAATGACAATCGTTCACTTGACCACCTAACCAAGTCCTGATTAAATCGAATATGTCAACAAAAAACTGATTGCTAAAATGAGTTGATTCAGCTATATTTTCTGCAAACATTGCGCATTTGTGTATAAACAGTTAATACCGGTTTTCATATCTAGCGATGATTTGTGGATGGTTCTAGCCCGGAAAGCCTGACATATTTGGATTTTAAAACATCTTCATGCTTTGAGTTTTCAGTGTCTTTGCATGGCGATGCTTCAGTTTATATTTCCGAGACAGTCTGACGTCACTGGGAATATATATCTGTGTACTCGTTAAACATGTCAGACGAAATCTGTCATTGCGGTGGTTAGGAAAATGAGTTTCAAGCGTAGTGATCCATCTCTGTTGTAATTTAATGACTGGGACATCATCAAGATAATCACAATAACATACTCAAGCACTCCTATCCTCTCTGTGATGCATTGACAATGTTTGTAGTCTTTTTGTTCCGGTTTAAGAACATACGTCATTTTCACGGTCTCTGGAACGCCTAGAAGGATTACACTGCGTCCGGTGTTCTTCTTACGAACATCATTATGTCCTATCTTTCCCGCCGTGGTATGTCGGCGTATATTCGAATATTGCACTCGGAAAACTCACGTGTTAAATGATGATTTAAAAGAACAGTTTCCGTATATTTCTCATTGTTTGGTGTTATTTTCAGTAGACGAGGTTCAGCCGAATGTGGGTAGGGAGATTTTTTGACGCCATCAGAGTTTGTACTGTTTTTGCATTTCGAATCTCGCTGGATTTCTGCATGTCGGTACAGATTACACTGAGGATTTTTGAGGTTTTTGTGCTGTGACCATAGGACTTGAATCAAAAGGTTTCAACTGAATCTTATCATGAGACAACGGCTTAATATTCGTATACTTGTTATTGTCAAAGAAGGTTAGGACGGACGAACGGTGTTGATTCTTATTGAGAATCAAGGAAATTCCCCAATATGGAGTTACACGCAAAATCCCAGGTATTTCAGAACCAACGAGGACTTGTCAATAAAAGCGGTACTATATTGAGGCAATCAAAATAACTGAAAAACATACCTCAATTATTGGGTTAACCGGGTTAGATCCGGGTCAATTTCAAAAACAGTATCGAGCACGTATCACGTTACGCACACGAGTCCAAGCCAAAAATGGCGCGGTCAAAATGGAGTCACATTATTCAAGGTGAAAGAGTAAAACAAAATAGAGGGAACAAGCGAAAACAACGATATTTTGGAATACAAATACACATAAAAATTGAAGTGTAGGTGGGAAGGTAAAAAGAATCAACACCGCCCCCCCAAAGCCACCTCGGCTTTCTAACAACTATCACTCTCCATCACCTTCCAATAACCACACACGGCGTATATCTCTTTTAAGCTCCCCGTCTGCGGTGCGTAACAAAACTTCCCGTACATGACCATCAGCACCGAGTAGAGTCTCAGACACGATCGCTTTCTTCCAAGAACCGCGCGACGCACTTTCGTTTTGGTAAAGAACATAGTCGCCAACAGCAAATTCTCTTCGCAGACGCATCCATTTATGCCTCACTTGTAACAATGGTAAATACTCTATCAACCAACGACGCCAAAACGCGTTTGCAAGTACTTGGGCTTGTCGCCAGCGCTTCGTATACCGATCCATGAGGTGTACGCAGTCATCTAACACACTGCCGTGTTCACGGCCCAGTGACAAGTGATTTGGGGACAACGCAATTAGTTGGTCCGGGTCATCATACAACGGTACAATCGGCCGATTGTTCAGTATTCGTTCCACTTCGCTCAAAAAGGTCATTAAGGATTCGTCTGTTAAGACTTGTTCCCGTGAAACTGCACTCAAAATGCAGCGTACGGATCTGATCTGCCGCTCACAAATTCCTCCGCGGTGACTACTATAGGGACGGTTAATTTTCCACTCGATCCCTTTGTTTAACATACTTTTGTGAACTTTGGTATCGGTAAGTTCATTTAAAAACGTCTCAGTTCATGCTCTGCCCCAACGAAATTGCTGCCTCTATCACTGAACATATACTTAGGCAGGTCACGTCGAATAATAAAACGGTATAACGCCATCAGAAATGAATCCATTGATAAGGAATAAGTAACTTTTAAATGAACCGCACGTGTTTTCAGACAGGTAAAAATGCATCCAAATCGTGTTCTGTTAACACGCCCTTTCCGTACCAAAATCGGACAGAAAATGTCAACTCCAGTTGCCTCAAAGGCATAGTCAGTTGTCAATCCGCATTCCGATAAAGCTGCCATAATTTGTTCAGACGGTTTTGCGGATCGCATTCTGCACGATATGCATTTACGCAAGATACCCTTCACCACGGAAGCACCTCGCAGTATCCAGTGTTTTCTTCGTGCTGCGGCTAGAACACAATTAACACCCATATGACCTTCCGCTTCATGGATGTATCGTACAAGAATAGTAGTCACGGGATGTTTAGAGGGTAGTGTGGGATGCATGCATTGGGATCCAATTGAAGCCTCCAACACACAACAGATCTCTCTTCAAAATGGGGTTCAGTTTACGCAACTGGGATGATATCAAAATATTGGTGATGAGCTTCTCGGACATTCCTTGCAGTGCCTTTAGATCTTCTGCGAAGTACAAACCTTGAAGATAGCGCAAGATATATTTTTCAGCTTCTTGAAGTTCGTCCAATTTTAATGCGCCAACTTTTAAATTAATAGTAAATGTTGTGTCAATTCTACGCAAGATGTATAGTAGAATTCGGCATGACCACGCAACGGCACACATGAGCTTGTTCCATGATGAATAGTAACAGTGAAGCTTATCGAATGGAGGTAGAGTCGATACAGTCAAGATTCAAGATTCAAGATTTATGGTTAAAAAAGCAAATTGCTGTACAATACCATAGGATATACGTATAAAAAATTATTAAAAAAATCGTTACTTTTATGATCATATCCATGTTCTTCATAGTTGGAGCAAAAATAATTCTCAATGGCAACACAGACTGAGGGAAAAGAATCTTTGGATGGACGGTAGTTCCGTGCGTTAAAAAATATAGACATCAATTATGTAGGGGCCAACGCAGTAGTTTTCAACATAAGGTTTCGTAACCTTTGTTTAAAGATGTGCTCGTTCGCCGAGGTAACAATATCTATCGGCAAGCTATTCCACAAGAAGCATACACGAACCGCGAAGAAGTGACGACGACAGTTCAATCATGAGTGTGGGATTTGAAGGGTCAAAGGGTGGCTGCTTGTGGGGACAACCGAACCAAACTTGAAGAGGTGTTTGAGAGGGTGGGATTTCGCATAGATGATTCGATATGTCAGAGTGAGGTCGTGTAGGATACGCCTGCGCTCGAGGTTGCACAGTCCAAGTCTGGTCAGTCGCTGCTCAAAGGGTAAATTATTCAATCCGGTAACAATTTTGGTTGCCTTGGGATAAATTCGTTCGAGGAGCGAGATGTTTTTTTCCATCCATGGCGTCCAAGCTTGTACAGCGTAGTCAACGACAGGATGTATGTAAGTGTTTAGTAATTTCACGAGTGAGTGTGGTGGGAAACGTCCGAAAATGCGTTTCAGTAAACCTCGCAAGCTGCACGCACGCTTGTAGACGGCTTCGCACTGTAGGCTGTTCTTCAAAGTGCCAGACACCAAGATTCCGAGATCTTTTTGTGATGGACTCCATTCAAGCGGGTGGCTGCCAAGTGTGTAGGTAAAGGGAAAGGGTTTTCCGACTTGCAACATTTTGCACTTGCGGAAATTAAATGGCAGTTTGTTTTGGATTGACCACTGGTGCAGCTTATTCAAATCTCCTTGCAGAACATGACAGTCCTCGATAGAGTTGACCTTCGTCCAGATTTTTACATCATCGGCGAATAAAACAAGCTTACATGCTAGTAAGTTCGGTAGATCGTTTATAAATATGAGGAACAGTATTGGACCGAGAACCGAACCCTGAGGGACTCCGCTCGTGGCTTCAATTGTTCGAGAAGTTTCACCATCTATTCTGACTTTTACTTTGCGTCCAGACAGGTAACTTGTGAACCATGTTAGTAGGTTTCCGATGACGCCAACATTCTGCAGTTTCTGAAGCAGTAAGGAGTGATTTACTCTGTCGCTAATGTAACGTTTTTTTCTTTTAAACTCGAGATGTTTGTCATCAACCGATAAGACACTCAGGCGATATGCAGGCCAATCATGTTCATCAGTCAATAGAAAACCTGGACTGTACAGCCATCGATCAAGCAAATGAAATTCTCGAGCGTCAATACCCCGAGAGCCTATATATGCCGGGTTCTTGTTCGACGATATATGTCTCCATTGTGTTGGCTCCGTGTGCTCACGGATGAAACCCATGCGATTAGCCACAAACGTTTAAAATCGGGATTAAGTATTGTGAATATAAAACAAAACAATGGTTGAATCAGTCCAAAGGTAAGTCTTCAAATTATCCCAGCTAAGTTTATCATATATGTTTCGCAACATTTTTACCGAAAGGAACGCCGCCTGTAATTCCAGCCTGGGAATAGTAATAGGTTTGAGAGGACAAACACGCGCTTTCCCCAGCACAAAACTGCAATACGGTTTTACTTCTGGAGATGAATATCGCACGTACGCTACTGATCCATAACCAACCTCCGAAGCATCGGAGAAAATATGAAGAGACATATGTTCACAGTTAAATCAAGACGGTTTATGCATCGCGGAATCTCCAACGACTTCACGAGTCGGATCTTTTCTTTCCAGATTTCCCATGTTCTCCTTTCAACACCAATCAGCTCCTCGTCCCAACTGTGTCCTTTCTTGCATAATGTTTGTAACAATCTTTTCGGCTTTAGTAAAATAGGCGCAACAAACCCCAAAGGATCATACAATGATGCGATACATGATAGTATGCCATGGCGGGATATAGGACGAGAAGGAATATTGACGACAAATCTGAATAGATCTCTGCCAACGGACTAACATAGACCCAAAGTGTGTTGTAAACTTGAATCTGCAATATTTAAATCACCTGGATTTATTGCTCTTTCTGATGCGGGTATACTTTCCATTACCGATACATTATTGCTAACCCATTTATGTAAACGAAACCCACCAAGTTACAATAACTGTCGGAGTTCATCGGCCAGTTTGATAGCATCTTCGGCAGTATCGACAGATACCTAGCAGTCGTCAACGTAGAAATTCCTCTTTACAACTAATATAGTGTCCGTGCTAAACTTGTCAGCATTAACGTCAGCTGCTTCGCGCAACGCAAAATTTGCACAAAATGGCGAGGAAGTTGCTCCAAATGGATGAAAATTCAACCTGTATGTTTCGGGGGAACGATTGAGATCTCCGTCAGTAAGCCAGAGAAAACAAAATGAATCTCGATCAACTAATGGAAGACGAACCTGAAGAAACATCTCCTGGATATCAGCTGATATTGCGATCTCCTTCAAGCGAAATCTCAAAAGTACTTCTGTGATGCTGTTAGTTAAATCAGGACCAGGATGTGTGCAGTCGTTCAAAGAAGTTCCATGAAACTTTGCCGCAAAATCAAACACGATTCTCACCTTATCCAGCTTTCGAGGATTCAAAAATGGGTGATGAGGTATGTAGCAAATGCCCTCATTAACCGCAGGCAAAAGTTTTTTCACGTATTCCTTACTTAGATAATCTCGAAATATTTCGTCATATTTTGATAACAACGACGTGTCTTTCAGCAATCGACTCTTTAAATAGCTGAGCCACTTTTCTGCCAGTATACGGTTACGTGGGCCATGACGCTTATCGAATTTCCAAGGAATAGGTACTTCGTAATGTCCACTTTGAAAACGCGTGCCAACCTCGGCCATCGATAGTATGTGTTTATCTTGTATGAACATGGACAGTGTACTGCGATCGCGATTCTCGTAAAATTCACAGTCAAACAATTTCAAGATATCCTCGTTTATGTCTCTTTGGGTGTTGAGGCAATTTATCGACGCTCTATGCCCGGCTGTCGACGTAGGACCAATAATTGTCCATCCCAATGGTGTCAAATGTGCGAATGGTTGTTTTGGCTTACCGAGCAACTACTGTAATACCCAGTGTACTTCTGGAACAATAACTCCCAATGAAATACAAACCGTTTTATCCGGAATGCGAGTTAACTTGACGCCGGATAAGTGACTCAATTGCGTCAATAATGATTCTTCGGGAATTGTCACCTTTTTAACGGGAAGAGAACCCATCACGTAAGCCTGATCGACATCAATTTTGGTGCCATCATACAGAAATTGAATGACAAATGACGTGATGGCAGTTTTTTGCTTGCGTGTACAATTCACTGCACGATGGCAATCATGCCAGTACTTCTGTGGCTTTGTGGCTACCACCGTGCCTAAATAATTGATTGGCCACGGTAAGTGAGCTGCATGCTGAAACCGTCTGGAGTCCTCACTACCATTTTTATTTTATTTTTCGTATGTGTCCAGGCCTGGGCAACCTGACAGTATCTCAGCCCACGTGCAGTATCTTACTGTACGGCACTTTGCCTGATTCAGGCTTGTGCTTTAATACATACATAATACATACATACTACCCTCACTGCAATGATGGACAAGAAACTGCTACATCTTCGAGTGCTTGCCGAATTAATCTTCATTAAATGGTTCAACCATAACTCCTTCTGCAGAAGTTAGGGATCTCGGATTTAGGTATTCCTCTTCTCTGAACTTTAATGAGCAAGCAAGACATCTCCTCACGAGAGCACGACAAAACTTTGGTTTAATTAACCATAAATTTCTCTTACGTGAAAGTAAAATTGCACTATATAAAATGAAGGTCCTGCCAATTCTTGATTATTGTAATATCATATATTCCCACATGGGGAGGCGTGATTCTTTTCTCTTAGAGAGACTTCAACGTAATTTCACCAAAATAACTTTGGTTTATTCTAACCCTTTGCCTTATCATGAAAGGTGTAATTTGCTGAGTGTCGAACCACTATGGCTACGCAGAATTCGTCTGAATCTGCTTCTTTTCTTCCGAATCATTACTCAACAGCGAGTTAAGCTTCAGTCTGGCATGCGCTTTCGCGATTATATTCAATATGATCTGCGTAATCGAACAAGGCTATTGAATATCCCTTTCTCTCGCGCTAAAGTTAGACGTAACTTCTTCTTAATTAGATATGCACAACTTTGTAATTCTCTTCCTCTTCACTTCCGTATATGCATATCTACAGGAAAATTTAAAACGCTTATAGAAACTCTTACCGTTCACTCACTATCCCAAAATCTTAAGATAAACTCTTCTCTAGATATTCTATACTCTCATGGGATCCCAGGTTTCTAATTCCACATCTTTCTCCACACATTAGTATATCATGATGTCTTATGGTATTCTCTGAATAACTGGCCATTCAAGTGTCAGGTTACCGGACCCTTAGATATCTTGTTACACATCTCCATCGTAACCGTGCGTTTTATAATCATTTTCACCATATAACCATATCCTTACCGAGTTATGTCTATATATCTTTCCAATATTAGCATATCTGAGGTCAGATATTAGTCTATGGATTATGGCATTCAAGTGTCAGGTTACCGGACCCTAGAAATGCTTTTAGACAAATTAATCTCAACATTGCCTTCGATAACATTTTCTATGCACCATTATGTATATAACTCTCTTTTATTTCTCATGAGGCCTAGAAATGTCTCATTTTTATCTTAACGTGCAAAATATTGAAAAATCTACCGAAAAAATGAAAAAAAACGTAAAAAACTAAAAAAACTAATAAAACATTATGTTTTTTAAATGTACATTCTTATTTCTTAAATGATGTACTATTTTACTTTGATGACCTCTCACCGTGCTGGTGAAGAGAAAATCTTTCATTATATTCCAGTTTCTTCGAATAACGAACCATCACTGTAACTGCCTCAAAACCTATCCGCCCGAGATTTGGTCCGTATGCGATTCATTCTCCTGCAGATAACGAAAATCCGGCTGGTGAACACATTTTGGTTCGATTGGTCGACAATCCTTCAAGAGTATTGGAGCACAGCACCCTATTGCCTCCTCCCTGCTATTAGCCACACCCTCTCTCATCCCCCACAATTTCTTAGATTTTCTTATTCCGATGGATTTATGTTCCCTCTTCAATCTTCTTATTCAAACTTTCCGTAAAAACATGAATTTATTCATATATAATTTATTTATCAATTTTTTCATGACAACTTCATTACAATTCGCACCACTTTTTCAATAATTACCTTCCATTTCTGTTCTCCATTTGTTTCTTGCATCCTTGCCATTCGTGAATCTTGGAATAATTTGAATGAAATTTCATTTCTATTAGACATTGATAATTTTTCCTTAAAAACTTTATATTAATTTCCCCTATTGAACGGAAAAAATGTTCAAAAATCCCGCTCACTTC
>JACCGJ010007873.1:0-30566 GCA_013407085.1 Atriophallophorus winterbourni
AAATACCGATTGCTCAAGAAATTTGTGATCCAGTTCTTTAGAGGGCCATCGATACCTATTAGTCCAATCTTCATTGCATGCAACCTGTGGTTTACCGAGTCAACGGCTTTACAGAAGTCCAAGTAGAGAACTTCGACCTGGTGGCCTTTATCTAGCCTCCTAGTGACCTCATTTAGAAAACATAATAGGTTCGTTAGGCAAGACTTCCCTTTTAGAAAACCATGCTGAGCAGAGTTTAGTAACGAACCAGACACAAGGTGGCGACAGATCCTGTCCCTAATAAGTCTCTCTAGGGTTTTGCAAAGGATACTAGTAAGGCTTACAGTCAAAGAATACTAGTAAGGCTTACAGGTCTGTAGTTGCAAACTGAAGATCGACTGCCACCTTTATGTATAGGAATCACATCAGCCTGCTTCCAAGCACTCGGAATATACCCATACCTTAAGGATGCGTTAAAGAGGCGACCCACCGGTTGTGCTAATACAGGCGCCAGGTTCTTAATAAATTGAGGGTGAATACCATCTGGGCCCGCAGATTTATGTGGATTTGTTGCTTCAAGTGCAAGCCTGACCTCATTATCAGTGAAAATTATTTCATCTAGGGTAGGAACGCTATCTGACCTTTTGTCCACTGGCATATTCGATAGATCAGTTTGGCGATCAGGCCTCTGAACAGCTCGAAAATGTTCGAGAAAAGCCGAAGACTTTTCAAAATCTGAATCTAGTTGAGATCCATTGTCCAGTTGAAGGTTGCCTATGCAATCGCGAGTTTTGCCTTTGGATTGTGCATAGCTATAGAAACGCTTTGGGCACTGTCTTATATTACATGCCAGTCGTGCCTCAAATTCCCGTTTTGCCTTACGTTGGCTTCCCACAGCCTTATTTCTAAGTAGTTTATACCTTGTCCAGGCCCATTGTGTCTGAGAAGCTTTGTAAGTTTTCCAGGCACGGTCCCGGATTTTAATACCACGGCGCATCGATGGTGTCCACCACTGTGGCTTGTTGCGTTTTTTGACGTGCACCAACGGAGCAAATCTATCTTGCAGTGTGGACAGACAATGGTGAATAAGCTGCCAGTTTGCTGCCATATCATCACCAGAAGATTGTGACAAGATCTGATCTGCTTCTTCTGAGACAACACTCCAGTCTACCCTATTGAAGTTGCGCTTTAGTTTCGAAGGCGGTTTGTCATACCTGAGCAGTAGCTTGAAGCTAATCATGATGTGATCACTTTTCCCTAGTGGGAAAAGATATTGCACCTGTCGAAACATTTGCTCATTCGAAGATATAACAAGATCCAGGACCGAAGGTTCACAGCCATGTCGGAACCTTGTAGGCTCAGTTACATGTTGGCTCATGGCATGTCTGTGGGTCCATTCTATGAAGTCCTCAGACATCTTATCAGATTGGCAGCTCTGGTTAGGCCAAGATATGTGTGGTAGATTAAAGTCACCCACCATAAGAACCTGAGACCCAAACGCACGTAGTGAACTCAAATTCTCAAGCAAGTTATACATATCCTGTACTCCTGAATGGGGACTCAAATAAACGCACGCTATTACCGTAGATTGCTTATAGGAGTGAATGAGACAGGAGCTAAGTTGCACATTGTGCGTGCCAAGCCTAACGTTTAACTCTGAGATACGGAGGCCTGACCTGAGAAGAATAGCAACACCGCCACCTTGTACTGCACCCGGTCTATCACACCTGATCACGGAATAGCTGTTACCAACTATATCAGGAATGTCATCAGATGCAGAGATCCAGGTTTCTGTCAGTGCAATTACATGCGGTCCTAACTCATGTGCAAGGATGAAGAGTTCAGACCATTTGTTTCGGATGCTACATGCATTCCCGAGTAGCACTGTGGCGGCAGTGTCACGTAATCTATTCCCAATTAGTCTTGGGTGATTCTCGGGCGGAGTACCCGAGAATTCAGCACGTTTTTTGGCGTACTGCTTGCGATAGCCGAGTCACCGGGTGCGGCCTCAACACCAGCTGTACACTGCAGGTTGCTAACCACGAGCTGTGGAATTTCAGGGATAATAATACGACCACAGACCCCATCTTTGGACGCTTCCAAGAATTCTTCATCTGATGAAGCCCCATCCTTTTCGGATGAACGGCGCCCTTGATTGGACGTTACTTCGGAAAGAGAATCCATTAGCTTTGTACAACCTCGCTTGTCGTTATTAGAGGTCTTAACAATCTGATCCCTCCTATTTGAAGCGAAAGAGTATTGTCTTATCCAGGAGGGAGGGTTGTCCGGCTTAACCTGCAGTTTTCCTAAAGTTGCTTCGGCGATGTGGTCAGCCTTAGATAGTAAAACGTCCCGATCCGCCTGGTATTTGAATTCTACCAGGATTGGCCTTGGGCGACTATCCAACTTCCATTTTCCACGACGGCGAATTCGCATTGTAGGAGTGGAAGGCCTCAGACCTACCATGCGGATAAGATCGCTGATACATCTGCGATCTAAATCTTTTCTAGACCTCGATTCTTCAATGAATCGCTCTGCTCCATTAAAAACCAGTACATTTCGTGTTCTAGTTTTTGGAGCAGGGGTGCCACGCAATGTATCGAATTTCTTGCGCAATTCATTTAATTCCTGGATAATGTGATCCAGTGCGGGTGATCCGGCAACAATTTCATGTTGCTTCCGTTGGGTAGTAGCTTTATTCGCCTTCCTGCGCCTCTTCGGAATCTCTGCTACAGTAACCACCCTGCTATTAGAAGCTCGCATTTGAGAACGAGATACCTGGCCATTTATGACTGCGTCCTGTGTGGATGCAGTTTTTCCGGCGTTCTTGGTAGCACGCTTTTTAGATTTGACCACCTTAGAAGAGGTAGCCTGCTTGATAGGACTTCGTAGCTGGCTAGATTTGTCAGCTAAGTCAGTGCCAGCCATTTTATCAGAACTCACACTAGCCATCACAACAGATGCAAACGTTGGGGCAGGTATAGAATCTGACGAGCAAGGCAACGTCCGACTATTTCTTGGCTCTAAACAAGCGGCGTCTGTGGCAGCCTGATGACAGCCGCTACAGTACCACTGCAACCAGCGGTACTTCGCATAAATCCCATAGTGAGATTTATGTATACCTGAACAACTAGGATGAGCCCAAAGCTTGCATGCTGTGCACTCAATTCCTTTTGCTACTATTTTGCCACATTTGACATTGAGGCATGAATTTCTAGTACTCATATCTGACAGATAATATGATGAGTAATGAAACGTTACCAAAAATACAAGCTGATTTTATCGCTAGCAAAATATGGAGAATATAGTAAAATAGTGATTCTATTTTACTGCAAGTTCAAGGAATAGTGAAAATTCGTAATATTTTATCGGAGCGTGGAAAAAACTACCAAATTGAACGTACCGCGCAAGTTCAGAGTACTAGAAATTCATGCCTCTATGTCAAATGTGGCAAAATGGTGGCAAAGGGAATTGAGTGCACAGCTTGCAAGCTTTGGGCTCATCCTAGCTGCTCAGGTATACATAAATCTCACTATGGGATTTATGCGAAGTACCGCTGGTTGCAGTGGTACTGTAGCGGCTGTCATCAGGCTGCCACAGACGCCGCTTGTTTAAAGCCAAGGAATAGTCGGACGTTGCCTTGCTCGTCAGATTCTGTACCTGCCCCAACGTTTGCATCTGTTGTGAGGGCTAGTGTAAGTTCTGATACAATGGCTGGCACTGGCATAGCTGACAAATCTATCCAGCTACGACGTCCTATCAAGCAGGCTACCTCTTCTAAGGCGGTCAAATCTAAAAAGCGTGCTACCAAGAACGCCAAAATAACTGCATCCACACAGGACGCAGACATAAATGGCCAGTTATCTCGTTCTCCAATGCGAGCTTCTACTAGCATGGTGGTTACTGTAGCAGAGATTCCGAAGAGGCATAGGAAGACAAATAAAGCTACTACCCAACGGAAGCAACATGAAAATGTTGCCGGATCACCCGCACTGGATCACATTATCCAGGAATTGAATGACTTGCGCAAGCAATTCGATACACTGCGTGGCACCCCTGCTCCAAAACTAGAACACGAAATGTACTGGTTTTTAATCGAGCAGAGCCATTTATTAAGGAATCGAAGTCTAGAAAAGATTTAGATCACAGATGTATCAGCGATTTTATCCGGATGTTAGGTCTGAGGCTTTCCACCCCTACAATGCGAATTCACCGTGTTGGAAAATGGAAGATGGAAAATCGCCCTAGGCCAATCCTGGTAGAATTCAAATACCAGGCGGATCGGGACGCTTTACTATCTAAGGCTGACCACATCGCCGAAGCAACTTTAGGAAAACTGCAGGTTAAGCCGGACAACCCTCCCTCCTGGATAAGACAATACTCTTTCGCTTCAAATAGGAGGGTTCAGATTGTAAAGACCTCTAATAACGACAAGCGGGGTTTTATAAAGCTAATAGATTCTCGTTATTATTATTATTATATTTGCACAATTTGATACAGATATAGTGCCGTTCAACATAAACAATGAGATGTACAAAGCGAGAAGCGGGGTACAAAGCGTTGTCATCGGCATCGTTGAACGTAGGCATGATACTACCCGGTTGCCTACACCGAAGTAGGGGAGATTTCGTTAAGGGGGTCCCACCCCGAGCCTTTACCCACAAGGCAGTGGAGCGAGAGAAGTTCGCACCTATCGGTGGCCGGTGACCGCGAAGCGGTTCATACGCCCTTTTCTGGGAATTTCCAGTTCGGAGCCCGATAACTCCGTTGATAGGTTGGTGACTTCAGCTTTTGCCTGTGCACCATACATTGTCCTTGGATAGGACAAGGGGCAGTGACTTTTGGAGCGGCGAGTCACATCCGCCGCGTCGTGATGTCATCATTGGATTTTTGTGGCTTTTTATAGGGAGAACGCTTGCCAGGCGAAAACCCACCACACCCTCAGACACCACGAAGTAACGTCCAATCGAACGCGCCGTTCATCCGAAAATGATGGGGCTTCATCAACTGCAGAAATCTTGGAAGCGTCCGAGGATGAGGTCTGTGGTCGTAGTATTATCCCTGTAATTCCACAGCTCGTAGTTAGCAACCTGCAGTGTACAGCTGGTGGTCGTAGTATTATCCCTGTAATAACACAGCTCGTAGTTAGCAACCTGCAGTTTACAGCTGGTGTTCAGGCCACACCAGGTGACTCGGCTATCGCAAGCAGCACGCCAAAAAACGTGCTGAATTCTCGGGTACTCCGCCCGAGAATCACCCAAGACTAATTGGGAATAGATTACGTGACACTGCCGCCACAGTGCTACTCGGGAATGCATGTAGCATCCGAAACAAATGGTCTGAACTCTCCATCCTTGCACATGAGTTAAGACCGCATGTAATTGCACTGACAGAAACCTGGCTCTCTGCATCTGATGACATTCCTGATATAGTTGGTAACAGCTATTCCGTGATCAGGTGTGATAGACCGGGTGCAGTACAAGGTGGCGGTGTTGCTATTCTTCTCAGGTCAGGCCTCCGTACTCAGAGTTAAACGTTAGGCTTGGCACGCACAATGTGCAACTTAGCTCCTGTCTCATTCACTCCTATAAGCAATCTACGGTAATAGCGTGCGTTTATTTGAGTCCCCATTCAGGAGTACAGGATATGTATAACTTGCTTGAGAATTTGAGTTCACTACGTGCGTTTGGGTCTCAGGTTCTTATGGTGGGTGACTTTAATCTACCACACATATCTTGGCCTAACCAGAGCTGCCAAGCTGATAAGATGTCTGAGGACTTCATAGAATGGACCCACAGACATGCCATGAGCCAACATGTAACTGAGCCTACAAGGTTCCGACATGGCTGTGAACCTTCGGTCCTGGATCTTGTTATATCTTCGAATGAGCAAATGTTTCGACAGGTGCAATATCTTTTCCCACTAGGGAAAAGTGATCACATCATGATTAGCTTCAAGCTACTGCTCAGGTATGACAAACCGCCTTCGAAACTAAAGCGCAACTTCAATAGGGTAGACTGGAGTGTTGTCTCAGAAGAAGCAGATCAGATCTTGTCACAATCTTCTGGTGATGATATGGCAGCAAACTGGCAGCTTATTCACCATTGTCTGTCCACACTGCAAGATAGATTTGCTCCGTTGGTGCACGTCAAAAAACGCAACAAGCCACAGTGGTGGACACCATCGATGCGCCGTGGTATTAAAATCCGGGACCGTGCCTGGAAAACTTACAAAGCTTCTCAGACACAATGGGCCTGGACAAGGTATAAACTACTTAGAAATAAGGCTGTGGGAAGCCAACGTAAGGCAAAACGTGAATTTGAGGCACGACTGGCATGTAATATAAGACAGTGCCCAAAGCGTTTCTATAGCTATGCACAATCCAAAGGCAAAACTCGCGATTGCATAGGCAACCTTCAACTGGACAATGGATCTCAACTAGATTCAGATTTTGAAAAGTCTTCGGCTTTTCTCGAACATTTTCGAGCTGTTCAGAGGCCTGATCGCCAAACTGATCTATCGAATATGCCAGTGGACATAACGTCAGATAGCGTTCCTACCCTCGATGAAATAATTTTCACTGATAATGAGGTTAGGCTTGCGCTTGAAGCAACTAATCCACATAAATCTGCGGGCCCGGATGGTATTCACCCTCAAGTTATTAAGAACCTGGCGCCTGTATTAGCACAACCGGTGGGTCGCCTCTTTAACGCATCCTTAAGGTATGGGTATATTCCGAGTGCTTGGAAGCAGGCTGATGTGATTCCTATACATAAAGGTGGCAGTCGATCTTCAGTTTGCAACTACAGACTGTAAGCCTTACTAGTATCCTTTGCAAAACCCTAGAGAGACTTATTAGGGACAGGATCTGTCGCCACCTTGTCTCTGGTTCGTTGCTAAACTCTGCTCAGCATAGTTTTCTGAAAGGGAAGTCTTGCCTAATGAACCTTTTATGTTTCCTTAATGAGGTCACTAGGAGGCTAGATAAAGGCCAATAGGTCGAAGTTCTCTACTTGGACTTCTGTAAAGCCGTTGACTCGGTAAACCACAGGTTGCATGCAATGAAGATTGGACTAATAGGTATCGATGGCCCTCTAAAGAACTGGATCACAAACTTCTTGAGCAATCGGTATTCTCGCGTTTGGTTACAAGGTTGTCACAGCCGGGGGCGGAAGTGGGGATGAGCTCCCACTCTATAAAATGCTCCCATATGGCGTGCGTCTCAAACAGCCTCTGACAACCAAAGCCCAGCTCCTGGCCTGCACGTGGCGGAACTGCTTCTACTGACAGGAGAAGGGGCGAAGGCGGATGACTGGCGCCTCAAAACCAGTTTGCTCCGGGTAGATGGAGCTCGTCAGCCTGGGAGGGCAGTCCATCTAAGGGAAGGAAAACCCTTATTCCAAACCTCCGCTGCCTTGCGGCATACCCGATTGCGGGAAAGGCTTCGGGAGTGAACCCTGAGGAAAAATCCTTGCTGCCTTGCAGGTTGCACCTGGTCGTGCAAAGGCTAGAGAGGCGTACTCGAACAATCGCCGAGGCACTTCAAGAGAGGCGCAAGAACCCTCAAAATGGTCACCGGCTCTCGTGAAGGAAAAAAACCGCTGCCTTGCGGGTAGACTTTTGAGTCAAAGGCTCCGGGTGGGGTCCCCTAAGCTAACCCCCTACTTCGGCCTTGGCAACCGGGTAGTATGTCGCCTTCAACAAGAACCATCATGTACCCTCTTCATGGTATACTTGTTGGCACATCATCTGTAAAGACTTGTGTAATAATAATAATAATAATTCCGCGAAAGCAGGAGTTGTTAGTGGAGTCCCGCGGGGTTCAGTACTAGGTCCACTACTCTTTCTTATCTTCATCGATGATTTGGCATCCTCGCTTAAGTGTCCCTGCTATATTTTTGCAGGTCAAGTTTATCGGATCGCTGAACGAACAGGATCTTTGTGAGGATATAGAAAAGGTCATCAAGTGGTCTTCCACGTGGGATCTACCAGTCAACTTCTCCAAAAGCTATCTTCTGTCCAAAGCTGCAACGAAGCTGCAGGTTGCTGGACCTGATAACATACTGGAGATAACTGGGGTATCAAAAGTCCGGGACTTAGGTATTGAGGTTTCAGCGGACTTTAAATGGGCTGATCAATGTGCAGCTGCTGCACAACGCGCTAGGAACCAGCTCTTTCGCCTCCGATCAGTTTTATCCTGCAGGTCCCCGGAGGTTTTCATCCCATTGTATAAAGCGATAGTGAGACCTCATCTCGAGTATTGCGTTCAAGCTTGGTCTCCTTACTTGGAAAAGGACATTGCCACGCTTGAAGGTGTTCAGCGCCTAGCTACTCGTATGATTAAAGGGCAATCTGGGAAGTCATATGAACAACGACTGTTGAGTCTAGATCTCTTCTCGCTAAAAAGAAGGCGACTACGTGGGGATCTGATCGAGACCTTTAAAATCGTTAGAGGCTTTAGTTCTATTGATCCGGCTGATATGTATGCTCTTGCGCCAGTGGTAGGTACTCGAGGCCATTCACTGAAACTGGCAAAGCAACATGTCAGGTCTAATGCACGTAAGCACTTCTTTAGCGAAAGGGTAGTGAATCATTGGAACTGTCTGCCCGAAGAGGTAGTTTGTTCTACTTCAGTAACGTGCTTCAAATATAGACTAGACTCGATCTGGCGCTCTGTGTTTCCCAATTTTTATCCCTAATTTTATAGTTGTTCTTCAATTTGTCGTTGGAACGCACTAATGTCTCCTCACATATTGGGTGAGGGAGTTTTTCTGTTGCATTCCAGCCAAAGTCATACCAGAAGAATATTGAACCTACTATTCGAAGTGGTGGACGCTCTTTTGGCTTACCACCGGAAGTATTCTGGACGCTCGATTGGCGACTCTGCCACATATCGTCCTGTGCAAACTGAACTGATAAAATAGCACACTTTGTCTGACGAAGCTTATTAGTTTGAAATGAAATGTTACCAAAAACTGCTCCAACTGATTGAACACTAATTTCTTTCTGTTATTAATACACGATCGGTTCCAAAAATATTCCAATCAATTAGAGAACTAATTTCTTCTGCAGTTGATATGTGAGGTCTGTAAAACTACTTCTGTGTTTATTGTAAACTTGAGTGACCACGGAATATTTTTTTATCGTCAGAATTTGGTAAAGCAGAATAAGATATCACGGGATCAGTCGATATTGCATGGTGAACATGTTGATTTTCGCCAGTCCTCGTGAGTAAGTAGCATAAAACAGACCTTAAACTAGCTCGGTTTTTCGTCGCTGTGGTGCTTCAAGTAGGCTTTCTTGCTTTAGAAACCACGGTCTCCAAGGACGCACAACATACCGCATATGTGACCAAATAATTGCACCCAGGAGCGCACGAAACGAAACCAACTCAAACTTGTTGAGGCATCGGCGTAAAAGACCTACCATGGTGTTTCCGGAGTGGGCACTTTTCGCGCAAGTGGTGAAAACAGATTGGATTGTGTGATGACACACTGGGCATGCTTATTTGCTGTCACCTACAGTAACTGATTTTCTGCGAAAACTCTTCCAACTTATTCGATCGACTGGGCCTACGAAACAAGGAGTGAGTGAGACTATAGCGGAATTAGACGGTACTCTTATCACTAATAAGAATCGCCGCCTGTCACGCTGGGCCGAACATTTTGAAGAACAATTCAGCTGGTCGCCTGCAACAGAATCATTCCCTCACTTGAGGCAGTGTGATCCTTGGCCTGTTAGCGTAGATCCCCCTAATGATTTAGAAATTAAAGCATGTATCGAATCCATGAAACGATTCAAAGCTGCTGGCCCTGATGACATACCGCCTGTTTTGTTCAAAGAAGGTGGCCAAGTACTAATCAGCACATTAGGAGATCTCCTCCGTGAAGTGTGGATGTCAGAATCCGTCCCTCCGAGTTGGGGCGAATCAGTTATCATACCTATATTTAAAAAAGGTGTGCGAAGCTCATGCTCTAATCACCGTGGGATAAGTCTCACTCCCATCATTACGAGATTATTAGCGTCCATATGTCTTCGAAGATTAACATCGCATAGGGAATCACAGATCCGTGAGCAGCAAGCTGGCTTCCGGCCTGGCAGAGGCTGTGTCGACCACATTTTTACTCTTCGACGGATATTAGAACTGCGGCACACCTATCGACAGCCGACAATAGCCATCTTTTTAGACTTCAAAGGAGCATTTGATTCAGTCGATCGAAATGTCCTGTTTAAGACCTTGCTGTGCAAAGGCGTTCCGCATAAGTATGTCAACATACTACGCGCACTTTATGCTCATACATCCGGATGCGTTAGGTTTACAACGAACTTTCTCCCAAATTCAACACTACAAGTGGCGTCCGACAAGGATGTCCGATTTCTCCGTTTTTGTTCAATTTCGTAATTGATGCTATCATGGAATTATGCAGCGACGGTGCTCCAGCCTTCGGAGTTCACATAATGCCAGGCGTCAAGCTTCTCGACTTGGATTATGCTGATGACATAGTTCTGCTCTTCGACTCATACACAGATGCACAGGCGATACTGAACAAGCTATCTAGTATTGTGCCCGCATTTGGAATGCGTTTTGCGCCCTCTAAGTGCAGTGTTCTTCTGCAGGACATCGACTTATCGAACAACGCTTTATTACTTGACAATCAGGCGCTTGAAATTGTGGATCGTTTTACGTATCTCGGTAGTTGTATCAATAATTCTGCATCGTTAGATAACGAGGTCTCGGCACGCATTTCTAAAGCGACCGTAGCATTCCGCAACCTAGGTCACCTCTGGCGTCAGAAAGGACTGTCTCTGCTACTCAAGGGTAGAGTCTATAAAGCGACAGTGCGGGCTGTGTTACTGTATGGGTGCGAAACCTGGACCTTACGTAAAGAACACATTCAGCGTCTCCAAGTATTTGACAACCGGTGTCTCCGCAGCATTCTAGGAGTTAGCTGTTACAATCGTATGCGCACCGATGCTCTCCGAAATAAGTTGTTTGGTAGTAATGTCGATATAGAGAAGCAGATCAACCTGCATAGGTTACGCTGGTTGGGTCACGTTTTACGGATGCCGGACCACCGACTTCCGAAACAGATTCTTTTTGCGACGCCACATCCTGATTGGCGTAAATCTAGGGGTGGCCAAACCGTCACATGGCATAGGCAGCTAAAAATTCTTACTAGTAACCTTTCCAGAGTAGGCGCAGCGCGTCTTCCAGGCTGGTGTCCCCGCGATCATATATCGCAATGGTTAGTTACGCTTCAGGATATGTCCCGAAACCGTGTTCAATGGCGGTCTTGCACTAAGCATCTTCTTGGAGTGTTTGCATAACCTTGTATGTTGTCAAGCGGAGTGACGAGAAAAGCTTGTTATGATGCATGACAGTGAAAGCCGCAAGGAAGCTGCCGTGCTGATGTTGCTCTACTCGTTCACGAAACTTGTTTGAATGCATGTTCCATTCGAGGTGTAGGCACCTCTTCCCAGTTTGTTTGTGCTTACTCTTCTATAGAAGCCGTAGCAATTTAAGTCCCACCCTTCCCCATCTTTTAGGATTTTACTTTTTCATGGTTGTATGGCAGTTAAGCATTCGGTACGTGCTACCGGTGTATTGCTGTCTTTGATGATGATGATGATGACTGATTTTCTAGAAAATAAAATGGATTGGTGCTCATACGACTAGAAAGAACACGATATTTCGTTACGTTGATGGGAAGTTTGTTTTGCATTGACCACGTCTGTAGTGTATCAAAGTCGTCCTTCAGCAAATTACCGTCCTGTTGGTTGCATCTATTACACAAAGTTTGATGTCGTCCTTCTTAAGCAATACAGACGATTACACGTAGCTAGCAACATCATTTATGAATATAAAAATAGGTAGGGATCTAAGACGGAGTCTTTCCGAACTCCACTTGAAGTTGCAAATAGAGAGAAAATCAGCTGCCCACTTGAACTTGAGAGTTTCGATCACTCAAATAACTCTTCAGCCATTAAAGTGACTTCTCACTGATTCACAGCGAGATAAACTTCTGTAGGATCCGTCCGTGGTTGATCCAGTCAAACGCTTTGAAAAGTCCAAGCAGGACAAGTGAACTACCCTACCAGGGTCACGTTTTACAGATGCTGGACCACCGACTCGGCGTCTCGAAGTATTTGAAAACGGATATCTTCGTAACATTTTGGGAGTTAACTGTTACAGTCGGCTGCGCAACGATGCTCTTCGAAATTAACGTTGATATAGAGAAGCAGATCAAGCTGCATATGTTACGCTAATTGGGTCACGTTTTATAATGCCGGACTACTGACTTACGAAGCGGATTATTTTTACGGTGACACATTCTGATTGGCGTAGATCTCGTGGTGAGCAAACCGTTCCATGGCATAGACAGCTGAAGATCAAAGTAGTAACGTTTCAGAATTCAGCGGGATCAGACATCGAAGTGGCTAGTTACGCTTCTGAATATGTCTCGGAACGATGTTCAGTGGCGGTCTTGAAGTGTTTGCTTAATGTTGTATGTTGTCAAGTGAAGTGACGAGGAAAGCTTGTTATGATACATGACAGAGTAGCCACAAAGAAGCTGTCGTGCTGATGTCGTTCTATTCGTTCAGGAAACTTTATAGAATGCCTTTTCCTTTTGAATTGTAGGCACCTTATCCTATTGAGTTTGTGCTTAGTCTTCTGTTGATAACATATTTCTTTAAGTTTCACCCATCTTTTGAGTTCTTATTTCATGGTTGTATGGCAGGTGAGCACTTTGTACATACTGTCGGTGTAATCCTGCGCTTGACGATGCTAACACTAGAATAAACAGGAGTTAAAGCTACCATTCATTACGCATGACACTGGTTCATGATGATCGCAAGCCATTTTATTGGCTGGTGCTAAATCTTACGATGCATTTTCAGTTTTTCTGACAATATTTTTCCATTTTGATGGGCCTGATCGAAAGTCTCGATTCTGAATACGAAATATATTCTATTTTCAGCACCCTATTATTACTTTTTAATGATGAAACAAGCACGTTTTCGTGAAAACGCGGTTCTACTCTTCTCTTCATTCATCGCCGCCTATCTTCTTTCGGCGATTCTTCTTTATCTTCTACCCGAAAGCGGAAAACGCCTTCATTCATCGTCTGAACACAGCCGCTCATTTGTAACATTTTCCGAATTATCCTCCTCCGAAGAGTCCGAAGCTGAGTGGGACAATCGCTGGCATCCCTACATGAAATTTACATCGTGCACCATGGAATCTTGCTTCGATTTACGGCGATGTATGGGCGATTTTAAGGTTAGATTCTGCATTTAACATTCTGTTACATTGTTTCAGTTGTATCTGAACTACTTTGTCGTGTACCAAGCCCATAATTCTAGCGAAGAATATCCTTTTCGGTATTTCCCACCAAGTTCTAGAATACATTCACAAAAGTAATTAAATGGCTGTGATCAATGTCATACATTAAACGAAAAATCATAAAGATTATGCTGTCGTTGGTCAACGTGATAAGAGGTCATTAATTAATCATTTCTGAACGCATAAGTTTGGTCTAAATATTTCGATCAATATTTCCTCAAACTGCGTTGGTCTAGTGTTCGTTACACTCTGTGGGAAACCGTGCAAAAAATGTTGTCACCCAATAAGCATTGTTTCATTATCGGGTCAACCGATGGATACTAGTTTGTTGTATGATTGGACATAGAATGCCACGCAATTTCGCGAATCAGAACGTTGTTTTCACTGCATTACTGCAACATTGCTCGTGGCCCATCTAGGATTCGTTAAACCGACGCTTTTTATTCCGCGCCTAGTACTTCATCAATCGTTTGGTCATAGACACGATGCAACATAATTTCTTCATAATGTTTGACTTTCTTCTTTTCCAAAACATTCAGATATATCTGTACCCACCGAATACCAGTAAATCATACTTTATCTCTCCAATCTATCGGAAGATACTCAACGTTTTGGAAAACTCACACTGGCTAACTCCAGATCCCCGGGAAGCTTGCTTATTTATTCCGCGATTGGATACTCTGGATCGGGATGTTCTCAGCCCCAATTTCCACCCGCTCGCACATAGCGTGTTGGAAAGATTTCCCTACTGGTACCACCTACCAACGTATCGCGTAATCCCACACTCAGACTATCCCAGTACGTCCGCTTTGTAATTTTTCGGTTTACCATTTTTAATTCGATTTCGAGATGTTTACAACTCGTTTACTCATCAAACCCGAAGGCTTTCCAACACAGAATCACTACACGATTGCACATCCGTGCGTATCAGTTTCTCATAGAGATTGGCTGTAATTGATCCCCTTGCGACAGACATTCTACGTAAGATTTGCCGTTCTTAATAAAACCCTACTCACTTTCCGCGTTTTTGAACTCTACCGATATCATGCGACGAATATAGTACATTCTGAACCTTTTTCATCTCTTCACTACTTCCAATCTTTCGCGCATGGCATAGCAACCCCACTCCATTCATGTTTAACCTTTAAGAACGTTATATATCCGCTTTATGTACATATAAATGTGTATTTACACATCACATTTGTGCAGTCTGCTGACTGCTAGGAGTGCTGGGTTATAACCGAGAATTTTCTGAAGTCTTTTTTCCGCCATCGCTTTATTTCTAGTTCCCGGTAGCGCGATACTTTACCATCAAAATTCATGCCACTTTTACTCTTCAAACTGAGATCCTATTATTGCTATTTCGTTATTCGCGCATCATTTCCCATTACACTTGCCTTATTCCTTTCCTACTAAATTGATTGGCCAGAGGTAGTGAGCTGCATGCTTAAACAGGCTGGAGTCTCACTACTATTTCATATCCCTTTTTCTTCCTCATATCTGTCTAGGCTTGGGCAACCTGACAGTATCTTAGTCCACATGCATTCTCTGACTGTGCACACTTTGCCTGGATCAAGCTTGTGCTTTCATACCATCATACCTTTACTACTATCTCCACCCTTTTCAGCTGCATCCATCCCCGGACAAAATCATTTATTATTCAACTTGTACTCCGGCACATGGCCTGACTATACGGAGAACGATTATCGACTACCCATCGGTTATGCAATGATTGCGCAAGCCAGCGTTTCTCGAGCGCACATCCGTCGGAACTTTGATGTGTCGCTACCGTTGTTCCATCCGGAATACCCAGAACGGAGTGATCGGCCGAGCGATGATAACGGATTGCACAATCTGTTTGTTCGCCGTCCAATTTTACTCAGTTTCAAGGTGATTCGTGGGCTTGTTCTTTCTCATCCTTTTTGTGCACAGTCGTGTTTATGCATCCGGCAGGTCAGATGTCATCATCATCATCATCATCATCAAAGACAGCAATACACCGGTAGCACGTACCGAATGCTTAACTGCCATACAACTGTGATTACAACGCAATCAATCAGTCATCATCAGCGATTTCCACCATTTTTGTCATCATCATCATCATCAAAGACAGCAATACACCGGTAGCACGTACCGAATGCTTAACTGCCATACAACCATGAAAAAGTAAAATCCTAAAAGATGGGGAAGGGTGGGATTTAAATTGCTACGGCTTCTATAGAAGAGTAAGCACAAACAAACTGGGGAGAGGTGCCTACACCTCGAATGGAACATGCATTCAAACAAGTTTCGTGAACGAGTAGAGCAACATCAGCACGGCAGCTTCCTTGCGGCCACGGCAGCTTCCTTGCGGCCAGGTCAGATGTAGGGTTTAAAACGTTCGTTTTGGTGCAATGTTACCGGTTTTCTGTTTATATTGAACTCAGTTTATTCTGCAGCAGTTCTACTACTTTCCGACGAACCATTTAATCCTTATTAACTGTTTAAATAGGTTACGTTTGCATGCAATATAACCACGATCGTCCGTTGGGCACACATACTGCAGCGCGGCCAATGGTAAAACCCGCTTGCTATTGTCCATTAATTTGTCTAGAAGAAGAAGAAGAAAAATGGCTTTATTCGAGTACACGAATTTTCAGCGATATAATTAATTCGACCACACGTAATAAAATGTACATTTAAAAAAAGACATATCAAATAAGGATGATCCCACTTCAGTTATTATACTGCCAGTTTCTTCCTCAAATCGAGGATAACTTTTGTATGATCAACCAAACATCGAGCCAAGTAAGGAATAAAAGAATTTTTGAATTTCTCAGTTCTTGCATACGGGACGATATGTTGACTACGCGTGGCTGGGAACGATCTGCAAGCCATAAGGACCTCATGCAGTGGGTGTGCATTATCAGACGATATGACTCTGACCAATCTGTCACATTCACGAAAGTGGCGTTCGACGATCATATCACGAATTAACTCGGTAGAGTAAGAGCTCAATCTTGAAATTAATTTGATTCCTCTTCTGATCATCAAAAAATCCTTTTCAAAAAGACCAGGAAAAATTATAGGGGATGCGAACAATAGGGGATGGGAACAATGCAAGAAAAAACAAAACATCTAACTACATCAGGAGGGCTAGCTACATCTGCGTTTAGTTCTCGATAGATTCACTGGCCTCATTCATTCTTATACTTCATTATATCGTGATGATTTGTGACCGATGTTGATAATCACGAGACTCAGAACTCGCTTTTTAACACGCCATATCTGAAACCATCCATTTCGTATGCACTGTGGTCCTGGTGTGCTGTGTAGCGTTTGCCTATCTTCTTTTTCTTGATTCACGATGCTTGGCTCTTTGTGTAGCCCCCGATCGGTGCTCTCCATGATCATGATGGTGATGACCGTGCTAAATTCCTTTTGTTACCGGTAAGGAGCTGCATGCGAAAACACTCACTACCGTTTCTGTTTTCATTTATCATATCTGTCTAAGCCTGGGTAACCTGACAGTATCTTAGCCCATGTGCAGTCTTTGACTGTGCAGCACTTTGCCTGGATCAGGCCTGTGCTTTTATAAATACGTACATACTTATGCACTACCTATTTAGGCCCAACAGACTTGGAAAACAAATATCAAGCTATTTGTTACTTGTCAGTTCCGTGGTATTACTTTCCATCGAATTGTTTATTTAGTTTTCATGTAAAGTATGATTGAAGAAGAGGAAAAATGGCTGGTATGCATCATTTTGGCGCTTACCGTTGCGAGTTTAAGAGCAGATTACACTAGAATTACCACTATGTCTGTGGGATATTTCGCATACTCAAACTTGTTTTCTCGTAATCTGCGTGTCACCAAAGCCACAGTCTCAGCCCTGTGTATCCTCATGAGCGTTTCGCGGCAATCCCGTTTACCCGGGGTTTCTCCTCTCCACCCAGGGCAAACGCTACCTGAGCGGGATTGGCTCAGCCTCTCGAAACGCTCTATTCCACTTGCACAATGGCGACAATATCATCATGCTGACGACGTGTAAACATGGCACCGATTGGATGCGCTACGTGGACAACCGGTGTGCCACGGACATGAGTCTCTACGAGAAGTATGTGCTTGTGTTCCCGAATCAGAGCTTTTTGATTACCATCGAATGTAGTTTAAACCCGCGTTCACGAACATACTCTCACTTATTAGTGTGTGCACGGATGTGCAATCGTGCAGCATTTCTGTGCTGTGCGGCTAACATCGTGCTAAATTGATTGGCCATCGGTAGTGAGCTGCATGCTGAAACACGCTGGAGTCTCACTACCATTTCTATTTCTATTTCCCTTTCATATCTGTCTAGGCCTGGGCAACCTGACAGTATCTCAGCCCACGTGCAGTCTCTGACTGTGCGGCACTTTGCCTGGATCAGGCTTGTGCTTTCATACATTAGTGTGGTAATTACTGTTTTAATTTAGCTATAACGTATGTTTCGTACCTTGAATTCTCAACACTTTGTCAGAGTCTTCTCATAACGCTTCGCCAAGTGGCATACCATTAGTTTTGCGGCAGTTTGGAGGCTCTCGTGGGTACCTACTCCGTATTGTTTTATGGGTAACTTGTTCGGAACAAATGTACTGTCGTGCAGTACTTCTGTGTTCAGTGCTCTCCGAAATAAGTTGTTCGGTAGTAATGTCGATATAGAGAAGCAAATCAACCTGCATAGGTTACGCTGGTTTGTTCACGTTTTACGGATGCCGGACCACCAACTTCCGAAACGGGTTCTTTTTGCGCCTGATTGGCGTAAATCTCAGGGTGGCCAAACCGTCACATGGCATAGGCAGTTGAAAACCCTTACTAGTAACCTTTCCAAAGTCTGCGCAGCGTGTCTTCTTGGCTGGTGTCCCCGCGATCAGATATCGCAATGGTTAGTTACGCTTCAGGATATATCCCGAAACCGTGTTCAATGGCGGTCTTGCACTAAGCATCTTCTTGAAGTGTTTGCTTAACCTTGTATGTTGTCAAGTGTAGTGACGAGAAAAGCTTGTTATGATGCATGACAGTGAAAGCTGCAAGGAAGCTGCCACGCTGATGTTGCTCTACTCGTTCACGAAACTTGTTTGAATGCATGTTCCATTGGAGGTGTAGGCACCTCATCCCAGTTTGTTTGTGCTTACTCTTCTATAGAAGCCCTATAGAAACCCTTTCCCATCTTTTAGGATTTTACATTTTTATGGTTGTACGTCAGTTAAGCATTCCCTACGTGCTACCGGTGTAATGCTGTCTATGATGATGATGACTTCTGTGTTGCATAGATGAAACCGTAGTAAATTGATTTGCCAATGACATTAAGCTGTGTTTGGAGACGCGCTGTCCTTTCACTGCCATTTCTACTTCTTATATCTGTCTAGACCTGGCTATCGCAACAACGTTTCACTCCGCGTCTAGTTTATAATTGTGTGTCACTGCCTGGCCTCGGTTTCATTATTTTGTACTGAATTTTCTAGCTCCTGAGAATGACCTAGATAAATAAGTGACATCTCGTGTTGCAAGGACCAGGTCGTTGTAAATGGACTATACAATAAACCGCAAGTGACCAACAGATTGTATTTGTAAACGTCGCGAAGTAGCTTACTGTTGGCTTTTGTGCGACTCGATTTACGGGTGTATTAGCCGGGTTCAGTGATATCTTTAATAACAATTATCGGTCGGAAGGTATATTGTTGCAGACAAATTTCCAGTCCCATTCCTCCGCTTTCGCATTACCTATCCGCGCTATCTTGTAGTACCTTGTAGCACCTTGCCACTACTTATGTTTACTCTTTTTCTTTCTTTTCCATTCAATTATAGGAAAATATCCCAAGCGATCATTTTGCTCTTCAGAGTCTGTATCTTTCATAATCATTTTGCCCATTTCCAGATACGATTACAATGAACTCATGCTGAACTCGACCTTTTGTCTTGTCCCGCGTGGGCGTCGTTTGGGGTCCTACAGGTAATCAGTAATAAGACAGTGTTTTAATTCCACCTATCTATCTATCTATCTATCTATCTATCTATCTATCTATCTATCTATCTATCTATCTATCTATCTATCTATCTATCTATCTATCTATCTATCTATCTTATCTATCTATCTATTAGGCCTGGGCAACCTGACAGTATCTCAGCCCACGTGCAGTCTCTGTGCGGCACTTTGCCTGGATCAGTCCTGTGCTTTCACATGACACACACATCTATCCTATCTATCTATCTATCTATCTATCTATCTATCTATCTATCTATCTATCTATCTATCTATCTATCTATCTATCTATCTATCTATCTATCTACCTATCTATCTATCTGTCTGAATGTCTATCTGTCTGAATGTCTATCAGTCAATCCATCTATACAGCTGCCTATCTTTTTAATGTCTGCCATGCTAATTTGTACCGTAGTTCTAAGGTTTGGATTGTCACCGCTAATCTTCATTTGCGCGTTCTTCTTGCATCCCAGGTTCGTTGAAGTTTTGCGTGCCAATTGCATTCCCGTGCTGCTTGGTACCGACTGGGAACTTCCTTTCTCAGAGGTTATCGATTGGAATGAGGCTGTGCTCATGGTGGATGAGCGAGCCTTGTTCACTCTGCCTTCAACGCTCCGCCGCATACCACATCATCAAATCGTCCGAATGCGCCAACGAATCGCTTTTCTATGGCACACATACTTCCAATCGATTGAACTGATTGTGCACACCACGTTGGAGGTGATTTTTTGTGTCTCGCCATTAATTCGACTAGTATTTATTCTCCTTCACTACAGTTGTGGTGTGATGTGCATTTTTACCGAGTTCTATTCGTTCAGTTTGCATTATGTTCTGTATCATGCCATTGAAAGTTTCCGACATTGCCGTTACTACATTGCGCTCGTATCTTTCACCGGAATTGAGTGTTTTACGGATGCCTCATCTCGAATTATCATGCAACGCCTCATCCGCAGTGCCTGATAGAGGTTCGGAGAGACGACTGGGTGGCCAGGCAAAGACGTGACACTGGGATAAAAAGACTGATTTTAATGCTATGCTCAGCAGGATGCATTCGTTTGCCCGAGCTGGGTCCAACAGATCTACCTAACAATAGGTTTCGGAAACCTTGCATGATATAGCTGTAAATCAAAGTCAGTAATTTATTGTGTGTCGTTATTTTTATCCCACATAATTCTGCACTATTCACGGATGTGCAATCGTGCAGCATTTTTTTGCTGTGCGGCTAACATCGTGCTAAATTGATTGGCAACTGTAGTGAGCTTCATGCGGAAACACGCTGGAGTCTCACTACTTTTTCTATCTCCCCTCATATCTGTCTAGACCTGGGCAACCTGACAGTATCTCAGCCCACGTGCAGTCTCTGACTGTGCTGCACTTTGCCTGGATCAGGCTTGTGCTGTCATACCATACCCTATGTTAAAACAAGTGAAAAATCACGTGCATTGAAACTACAAAAACACGCTACTTGTTATACGCACTTGCATATTTCACTTGGCCGCCTTCGTTTTACACGTATGCTTATCTGCCTTTCTTACTTCATGCTGCCTGGCACTTTCTCTGGCTCCAGACCTGCGCTTCATGCTAATGATTCTGATAATGTCGATGCGTATGATGGCCTTTTTAACCTGACAGTTTTGAACACCCTTTCTCCCAAATTGGTACTCCACCTGCCGTCATTTCCTATTTTCAAATTATGTTTATCAGCTTGCCATCTGTATGTATGTATGTATGTATGTATGTATGAAAGCACAAGTCATAGGCTGCACGTGGGCTAAGATAGTGTCAGGTTTCCCAGGCCTAAACAGATCATTGAATGCAATATTAAACCTGTTGCAATACATGCTATTTGTTTCCTATATGTTATCTTTCTTTATCTTCGAATTAGGTTTGCCTCTTCGTGCGACAACTTCTCTGTTTTCTTCTTCTTTTTCCTCTTTGACGTGCTCATCCATTTCACATGCATATCAAGCTACAACCAAGTATGTCAATCTCTGCGCAACCCTTCACCTGTATATTTATTCTCCAACCCACAGATAATTCGTGATCGAATCATGCTTAATCGGCGGGATCACTCGATATGGAATTCTCCTCCTGGTGCGCTCATTCTGCATCAACGACACTCGGTTGACGAGTGTTGGATTCCATCACCGCACATTCCCACGCATTGCCAAGGTTCGTTCCGCTCTTAAGGCGTCCTATTCAATCACGTGAACCAGTCTCATCCACTCTCATCGTTTGTTCTCTTCCGTAGGAGATTCAACATCTGGATTCACCATCGTTGTCCCAGTGCGCGGGGAGATGTGTTCATCCTATGTGGAACGCGTCCGTTTGTTTGCGCAAACTGTTTTCGGATCGGCGCTTCTTCGCAAAGTGAGCATTTCCGTCTATTGCCTGTCCACCGAGGTGCAATTGTGCAGCACCTCTGTGTTAACAAATTGATTTGCGATCGGTAGTGAGCTGCATGCGAAAACACGCTGGAGTCTCACTGCCATTGCTGTTTTCCTTTCCCGTATCTGTCCAGGCCCGGGCAACATGACAGTATTTATGTCCACGTGCAATTTTTGCCTGGAGCAAGTTTGCAGTTTCATACATACATACCAGTTCCCATTAGCCGTCCGTGCATAGAGGGTGTTTTTGTGGTGTCGGAGTGGTGTGCGAAACATGAACTTCTCAACATACATGGATAAGAACAGTCGGGTGTCCAATGGGTAGATAGCATGTGTTCGCGGCGAATGAGTGCTCGATTGTGCAACATTTCTGCCTCACACTTGCAACAGACTTAACAAATTAATTGTGTGGTGCAACGCTGTAGTCTAGCTATTCTATAATCTCACTCGCTTTGTCAAATTTCAATCTAATTGTACATATTCTAACCGCATTCCATCCCGCATGTATCCCACGTGGCGTGCGTCTCAAATAGCCTCTGACAACCAAGTCCAACTCCTGGCCTGCACGAGTGGCTTTCACAAGCCCGGCGAAACTGCTCTTACTGACAGGAGAAGGGGCGAAGGCGGGTGACTGGCGCCATAAAACCAGTTAGCTCCGGGCAGATGGAGCTCGTCAGCTACTGGCAATCCATCTAGGGGAAGGAAAACCCTGACCCCAAACCCCCACTGACTTGTGGGTCACCAGATTGCGGGAAAGGCTTCGGGAGAAAACCCCGAGGAAAATCCGGAGAGAAGTCCCGTAGGTAGATAACTGGCGCACAGCGCGTTTATCTGCCAACTCCCTGCTGCCTTGTAGGTTGCACTTGGCTGTGCAAAGGCTAGAGAGGTGTACTCAAACAAACACCAAGTGGTGCTGGGAACATCACTTGTACACTATCCCCAAGAAACTTCATGATGATGTCTCAATCCGAGACATCAATGAAGCCGGCTAATCCACCCGTGGAGCCAGCCGCACAAAAGTAAAAGTAAAGTAATGTATTGTGGTCCTCAAACTTCAAGCGATCCTCTTACGCTCGACTTATATCTACTATCCTCAATGATAAATCCCACCCGCTGCATGACGAACTCCTTAAAAGTCCAGGTTTCTCAAAGACTCCATCAAAACCCCTCATACTGCCTTCTAGGATGGCTTCATGTCTGATGTCCTTTATACCATTTGCATCAGGATACCTTTGTCAAAGGGAACACTTTATCGAACAATTACAGTCGATTGTATCTCGTTGATATCATGAGTACATTTTCTGCGCGTATGTTTTTGTGTAATTTGTACAGCATTCGTTGTGATTTTTAACATGAGTCTGAGGCTAAAAATTTCTAATAAAGCTCTGTCCTTTTTCTTATTGCCTGTTATCTTCTATGGTATATACGTACAGACATAATTACATACACACATACATAAATTCAGGTATGTATGTATGTATAGAAGCACAAGTCTGATCCAGGCAAAGTGCCGCACAGTCATAGACTGCACATGGGCTTAGATACTGTCAGGTTTCCCAGGCCTAGACAGATATGAAAAGCGAATATAAAATAGAAATGGCAGTGAAACGACAGCGTGTTTTAGCATGCAGGTCACTGTCGGTGGCAATTCAATTTAGCACGGTTAGCAGCGCAGCACAGAAATGCTGCACAAATGCACCTCTGTGTACACAAATTCATTCATTCATACATACATACATACATACATACATACATACATACATACATACATACATACATACATACATACATACATACATACATACATACATACCTACATACATCACTTATATATATACATACATAATACAACATACATACACACAATACATCCATACATCATACATACATAATAGATCACATACATACATACATAATACGTCATAACATACATACCTACATACATTCATACATACATACATCATACATACAACATACATACTACATACCTACATACCATTCATACTACATACATACATACATACGTACGTACATGCATGCATACATACATACATACATACATACATACATACATACATACATACATAAACTCGCTGAAAAGGTAATTGTAACATGACTTTACTTTAACCGACCAATGCGCTGAAAACTAAACTCGATGTAAACAATTATGGACTTTTAAATCACGATTGTATAATATTGGCATGACTTACCTCTTCAATCACATGCCCACAGGCATGTAGATGGAGTTCAACCCACAAACATACCCGAGCAATCCTCATTTAGCTGCATTTCAATCACACATACACACCCCACGACGGGTTTTCGCTATTAACACACATCAAGCAGCGATCAGAATCCACATGCCAATCTTATATAACAGGGTCTTACAAGTTCAAAACTTGTATACCATTTCACTGTTTCACGGCGTGCGAATCGTGATCCTACTATCATACTGTCCCTAAATTGATGGGCCACCGGTAATGAGCTGCATGCTAAAACAGCCTGAAGTCTCACTACCATTTCCTATTCTTTTTTCTCCCTCATATCTGTCAAGGCCTGGGCAACCTGACAGTATCTTAGCCCACGTGCAGTCTCTGACTGTGTGGCACTTTGTCTGGATCAGTCTTGTGCTTTCGAACCATACCATATACCTGATGAGTGCAAGCAGCATAAAAATGACCGTCGTGTGTATGTATGTGTCTCCGATAGAAATATAAATGCGGATTTAAGCTGGATGTAATTGTCTCTGTCTTCATTTCATTAAATCCGATACCGCAGTTGTTATCAACTGAGCGAGTCTTGTGCAATGGCCGTTTTTGTAACATCAAGAGGAACGCTTGTTACCAAACGTACGGAAAGCCATAAGAACCCTGTCGCGGTGATGTTCGCAAATGGCTGCTCCATTTGAATTCTTAGCAACTCAACTCACTGCGTGTGTGTGGCTTACTCTTTTCACATATTTCAGAACTTGTTAAATATTCATCGTTTTGGTTGTGTTCGTACGGCAGCAAGGCTGCTGCTGATGTCTAATCAACCTTGTTGTAGGTTCTCATCGTTTGGATTTGTTCCGGGCTCCCACCAACATCGGACCAATTCACTTCTTACATCCCGGTCCCCACTGAAATCGTCGTGGAAGACGAGTTCCGAAGTCAACTTCATGCGGGAAAAACCCCTAAACCAAGCATCCGCTTTCAACCGTTCTTGGAAATTCCCACCATGGCGGTTTTCTCGTTCGACTTGGATCTGAATTTGACCAAAGAGGAAGTAGGTGTCGTGTGATTGAGTCTTTTATCTAAGCTTATTTTGTTTGTTCGTCTTTTCCCGTTTGTAATACTCCTCATTTGATGTTTTTGGAAAAGTTCCGATGGTTCTGCGGAACCTTTTACGGAGTGCTTCTCCGCATTACGTAATGCTACGCATTGTGATTTCGTGGAGGAGGACCGACAAGGCAAATCGTACCAGGAAGCTTTAATCAACAGCATTTTTCGCCAGTATTTCAGCCGAAGCCTTCTATTGTAGACTATATCCCAGCTCATATACGGCTAACTGCGATATTGATCTATCGATTCGCTTGTGGTCGCTAACAACTTTGTTTGATGTCTTTTACTTTTGTGTGGCTAGCTCCACGGGCCTCATTGATATTTCAACTCATACGTCGGTCTGAGGCGAAATCGTTACAGTTCGTTAGCCAGTGGCGTTCCCAGCTTCGAACGCCTTAGATGGCACACAGTCCCAGCACTCCTTCATCTTTTTTCACAGTTGACAACCAGGTCTGCTATTGAGCTTCTTGTCTGCAACATCAATTACCAGCGTGTTTAGGGTCAAGGATAAGTTTTGAGATCACCGAGTTCGCCTTTTGTCCAAACGACCGCAGTCTTCACTGTTAGATATGACCGAAAAGCAAAGGTATTCCGTTGAATAACGTTTGATATCCGGGCAGTATATCGGACGTATATCTACTAACATGTGATAATATAGATACTGGTATCAGGTGTTCGAACCCAGAATCCACGGCCTCAATGAAATGCTCGTTTGTAACGGCTGAAACGCGTTCTCGAGAATGCCTCCCCACTACTTATCAATCGCGCCTTGCTTGCGAGTTGGAATGAAATAAGCTTGCGATAGCGCTATGCTCAGTTGAAGATGTGCATTTATCTGGATGGGTTCGACATGCATCGATACGACAAGACGCTTATCATGCTTCGCGTTGATGGGCACTTTCTTTGGCTCCAACATTGTGCTTCATTATTATGATGTTTTCTATTTCTTTTGTCATATCTGTCTAGGCCTGAGCAACCTGACAGTATCTCAGCCCACGTGCAGTCTCTGACTGTGCGGTACTTTGCCTGGATCAGGCTTGTGCTTTCACATCACATTATGATGTTGATGATAGTCTCAACCTTTGCACAGTCACTGGTTGAAAACAAAAAAATCAAAAACATTTCCAATGTTACCATCACAGTGGATCAAAATCCAACTTTCGCTGACCCCTTCACCACATTTCCCCTCCTATTTTATGACTCTTATTAATCATCAACACAACCATACCCAGCTCTCAAAACGGTACAATCAATATTGAATTTGTTTGAGACCGATCGGGAATCCTTAGTCATGAAAAGAAAGTTTGCAATGAACCAGTTACATCATATGTTTGTTAACGGTTCCATTCTGTGACAGAAGCTTCTCCAGACCAAGGTGTCATTAGGAACAGGTTTAAATTGTATTTACCCGACGAAAGGTACCAACATTTGTTAAGAAGATAGTTGCAACTGCATAGATTCCTTTACTTTACTTACTTACTTCTGTGCGACTATCTCCTCCTGGCGGATGAGTCGCCTTCAATGAAGATTCTTGGGAAGTTGGGTACAAAGCGGCCTCCCCAGCACCGCTCGGCCTTTGCACAACCAAGTGCGAACTGCGAGGCTGAAGGGAGTTACCAGAAAGAGGTGGTGTGCACCAACTAACCGTCTGCGAGACTCTGCACCATATTTTTACACAGGGTTTTCTCCCGAAGCCTTTCCCGCGATCGAGTATCCTGCAAGCAGCGGTGGTTTAAAATCTGGGTTTTCCTTCCCTTAGATGAAATGCTCTCCCAAGATAACGAGCTCCATCTGCTCGAAGCAAACTGGTTCTCAGGCGCTAGTCACTCACCCTCACCCCTTCTCCTGTTGGTAGAAGCAGTTCCGCCGGGCTCGTGGAGCCACTCGTGCAGGCCAGAAGCTGGACTTGGTTGTCAGAGGCTATTTGAGACGCGCGCCATATGCGAGCATTTTATAGACAGTGGGAGCTTATCCCCACTCCCACCCGCGGCTATGACAACCTTTGGAATCCTTTCTAGTGGATTCACCTACACTACATGGATGTGCAATCGTGCACTACTACTATACTGCACTGCCAACACCGCCCCAAGTTGATTTGCCATATATGTTTAGGCCTAGTCAAACAGACAGTATCTTTGCCCGGCGCAGGCTTGTGATTTCATACATGTCAACATACCTGAAGCCGCTTCCTTCTAACAAAACGCAGGTATAAGTACCGGCCCCGTGGGCTTCATGACCTGGCATACAATGAAGTCGAAACTCATCATAGCTCAGTGCTACAAGCCACTCGATTGTTTCTATCTTGAGTTTAAGATCTAGATTCTAACCTTAAAGAACCTCCATTTTTCATCCTCGCCATACCACCCGTTTTTACTGCGAAGATTGCACAATGGCTTTATGCCGTTTCTGTTATCACTGTCTAAAGCACGTCGTTTTGTTACTCAACAGGTTGAATTCGCTTTTAGTGTCTGGCTCGAATTTCCCCACCGGATTGTTGGATTTGAGGCTGCATCTCATAAGTGGGACTTGATTAAACACTTGTGGGTCTACCTTCCGTCCAAAGCGACAGGGGCGAATAAATCGTCGTATTCAATTGTTCTACTGAACGCGGCTTTTTATCACAGGCGAGTTTATTATCTTCAGGTTGTTGAATTAATTAGTAAATCGGTAATATTGGTGGCATACTGAATGGATGGATAATTCTTTTTATGGATATATGGATGGATGGATGGATGGATGGGCAGATGAATGAATGAATTGATGGTTCGATGGATGGACAGATGGTTCGATGGATGAATGGATGGGCAAACAAGTCCGTGAATGGAACGACGAAAGGCTGAAAGGCCGACTAGCTGGTTGGATTGAATAGATCGGTGGATAGATGGTTGAGTTTACTGGTGGATGGTTGGATGTCGAATGTACGAGAGGATGGATGGATGAAGGATTGATAAATCGATGCTTGGATTGATTATTGAGTGAAGGAATTAATGGATTGAACGCTTGAGGAATATGTGAATATATGTATGTATGTATGAAAGCACAAGCCTGATCCAGGCAAAGTGCCGCACAGTCAGAGACCGCACGTGGGCTAAGATACTGCCAGGTTGCCCTGGCCTAGACAGATATGGATTCACAGAATGGAGTCGGAAGCCTTGAATTTTTCGAGTTTTCATGCAATCTGTTAGACTGTTTTGGATAAGTGCGTTAAAGCCGCTCAGGTTTGATACAGGTTTAATAAATCGGTTAGCCTATCGTATGTAGGCATCAAAACGTGAAAATACGACGAGATTACCCTCCCTTAGCATCCAAATGACAAACGGAAAATAGAAATCTCTCTTTGCTGAAGCTTCCGCTAAATGTATTCACAGGAGGTTGGTTTCACGCTGAGAAGAAATTGCAATAACGAATAAAAGATTTGAAGTCATCGCATGACAATGACGGGCAGTTAATTAGGAGAAATTGAAGATTCATCAATGAAGTTCTTCCCAGTCACCGAATGAATGCTCGTGAAACATGCTTGGAACAAATTATCTGCTACCAAGGTTTAATAAACAATTCACGGTTGTCCAATTAGGACATCCTGTGCCTTGCCGTGTGTGTGTGTGCAAACAGCTACACGCTTCAACACATTAAGTTATAGTTGGATTGAGTTCATTATACTAAGGATCGAGCACGAAACTTGAGAGGCGTAGAAAGCAAATGCTCGCCACTGCACCATTGAAACCAGCGTTGCATTCCACCTTTTGAAAAGACTACGTTGGTCCTTTCGTCGGTATTTTTGCCGGATGAATTAACCTGCTACCGTGCTCATCGCGATTTTGTACGAATGTGCAATCGTGAATCACTTATGTGCTGTGCAGCGAACACCATGCTAAACTAATTTCCCACCGGTAGTGAGGTGCATGCGAATACACGCTGGAGTCTCACTACCATTCCTATTTTCCTTTCCCACATCTGTCTAGGCCTAGGTAACCTGACAGTATCCGAGCCCACGTGCAGTCTCTGACTGTGCTGAACGTTGCCCTGATCAGGCTTGTGATTTCATACATACATAATCGCGACAAAGGATGAACTATTCTATTTAATTCGAGTGTTTGCCGACATTTCTGTGAATGGAACAAATTCATCAGAGTCATTTCGTCTGATAATGCATGAGGTCCGCTAAACGATTCTTTCTGCATGGATATTGGTGAGAATCTTCTACCTGACAGCTCAATACTTTCCAGTACTTTGATTAACTACGACGCACGGACGATGGAGCAGTATTTCCCAAGATAGTTTATGGGAGTCGGAGTTATGCGTACTCACTTCCAACAGTCAGGCATCTAATACAAATACATGATAGAAACACCGAAAGTTGCCGCGCGCATTCTTTCAGTAAAAGATGTGAAAGTTTGACAGGTCCAGAAGTGTGATACAGCGGAAAGAGCGCTTGTGTAAGATGAAATGAAGACAGCGATAAAATTGTGTCTGTATCGAGGTCAACTGCAATCATTAATATCGGGGATAGAAGGATGCTCCTTGTTGTCCTGTCCAGACACAATTGCTTGAGCGCGCTACATATTTGACGACTGTTTTCTGTCCTCGGAATTGCATTCACGTAAAACGTTTCAAGACTCTGGATTTCAAGCTTAATAGACACAGAAAGCCGAGAAACAATATCTCGATAACGATGCTTGATTGTCCGTTCCTTCAGTCTTCGGTGGCCCTTCAATTGTGACTCAGCGGTAAGATGTATGTATATATGAAATCACAATCCCGATTCAGGCAAAGTGCCGCACAGTCAGAGACTGCACGTGGGCTAAGATACTGTCAGGTTGCCCGGGCCTAGACAGTTAAGGGGAAGGAAAATAGCAATAGCAGTGAGACTCCAGCGTGTACTCGCATGCAGCTCACTACCGGTGGCAACTCAATTTAGCACGGCGTTAATTGCGTAGCACGGTAGCGCTGCACGATTGCACGGTACGATTCAGGAGAAACAATCTCCTGCGGCGCTCTCAATAAAACGTATTACTCTGTCGATCGACGCTTTCAGTGTAGTCTACGTTAAGCAGTCAAGAGCCGTATCTGCTGTTCCGCAGCTTGAATATGAGGCATCATACAATGCCTCAAAAGTGAGTAATCAAGAACAATTTTCCCACAACTCATTGGGCCAGTGTCAAGAGCTTTCACAATTTTATTTTGCCTAGTTTAGCTTTTGTCCTGCACGAGTGGCTCCTCAAACCCGGCAGAACTGCCTCTACCAACGGAAGAAGGGGCGAAAGCGAGTGACTGGCGCCTGAAAACCAGTTTGCTTCGGGCAGATGGAGCTCGTTAGCCTGGGAAGGAATTTCATATAAGGGAAGGAAAATCCTGATTAGAAACCTCCGCTACCTTGCGCGATACCCGATCGCGGGAAAGGCTTGTGGAGAAAACCCTGTGGAAAAATCTGGTGCAGAGTCTGGCAGACGGTTAGTTGGTGCACACCACCTCTTTCTGGCAACTCCCTGCTGCCTTGCAGGTCGCACTTGGTTGTGCAAAGGCTAGAGAAGCTGAC
>JACCGJ010007875.1:0-30579 GCA_013407085.1 Atriophallophorus winterbourni
ATCTTTTTGTTTGCAGATGACATAAAAGTTGCCATAGCCTTTTCATCTTACCAGACTAACGACTTTATATCAACATTGAACCAAGACCTGGATGCTTTACTTTAATGGAGTATTCGAAACGGTCTTGAGTTCTCCACCAATAAATATAATTTCATAAATTTCAACTCTATCATACCAAAAGATTCGATCATCCTAAATAATACACCACTACAACCAGCACAATGTGTACGTGATTTATGTTATCGATATTCTGGATCACTTACATTTCATAAACAAATTTGCTACTTGATATCCAAAACAAAAAAGAATATAGGTTTACTTCAGAGATTCATCTCTCTGCCCCAGTGTAAGCTGGAATTTTACAAGTTACATACACTACCTTTATAAAATTACTGCAACGTTGTATCTAGTAACATTACTCGGTCTGAAAGTTATGCTTTAGAAGGCATCCAATGTTCTTTTACACTATCCATTACCACCAGTTCGAATAAGCATTCATATAAGGAGAGATGTCAGATCCTAGGAATGGAACCATTTTGGTTTCGAAGAATAAAACAAAATCTTATACTCTTTTACAGAATTTTGAAAAAAGATATGATCGACATTGATTCACAATTAGATTTCAAAATCTCTGAAGTATATAATCTTTGACACAAAAACAAAATATGTATACCGAAAATCCACAATCGTGTACGAAAAGTTTTCTTTATTTATAATTATTCTCGTTTATGGAATTTACTTCCCAATAATATGAAATTGAGCACTTCACAAACTGAATTTAAAAAGCAGCTCAACTCCTTTTTATCCGAAAAAATTAGGTAAGCTATTTATTATTAATACGACTATAGAAAAACAAGTTGCGCTTGTATGCCACTGTTGGGTAAGGTTGGTACGACCAACCTGTTCAATCACATGAGCCCCCGCTCATGTAGACTGGGTTTAAAACCCATGACCATGATTATAAAAACACATTTGCATGGATCTCCATCACGCACACACCCTACGACCAGTGGTTTAAAACCCATGACCATGAATATTAAAAAACATTTGCATGCATCTCTATCACACACACACACACCCCACAACCGGTTTCCTGGGGTGTGTGTTGGAGTATATCTTCAATGACAACTACAGCAGGTGACTCAAACATTTTATGTCGGCTGAGGTTTATCCCTTTTATGGGAGTTTTCAAGCCGGTCTTCGACGTTTTTGTACGTTTTTCAGGAAATTGTGGTTAAGGTTCAGTATCCTGACCAACTTTAAAAAGCATATTTGTGTAGCGTTCAAGCTAAGCACTTTTCAAATGAAGCGTGTGCCTGTCGAGCTGATTTATAAATTTTACCAAAATCGGGCGAGCACTACTTACAATTAAGTTCCACCGGCCTACACGATGGACCCTTTTAACCTGGCAGTTAATTAGCCCTGTCATGCGCAAAACATCTTGAACCCTGGAACGATCCACTTTCCGCCAGCATTTGCTTTCGCGAATCAGCGGCTCTTCCCTATTTAGAATGAACACAGTAAGTGTTGGCCTCGTTTCCACCATTCTATTGGGTCAAGCAAGCTTACTAACTTCCTCAGCCAGGGCATTTGCCTTTCTAAAGCAACGTAGTTAGATTGCTCCGTATGACTTTTGATTGCGATGGATTAATTATTTCTGCGGAACATACAAAAGATAGATTTTCACTTTTGTCATATATTATTCATTCTAATGGAGGCACAGTGTCTTTTAAATTCGTGAAATACTAGTGAGAAACATGGTTTTGTTTGTAGTGAACTGCAATGGCTTATGCAGTGTACCATAACAAGAACACGTAAAGTTCGGCATTTGATATTTTTTACAGTAGAAGATGCAAAAAGCATGTGTAAACTGCTTTGAGTTACGTTGTTCATCAGAAAGCATAATTTATTAACGTTTATTTCTATTTTCTTATGGCGGGCCACAACCCGTTTAGCCTTCAGCTTCTGTAGTGAATACATAGTTTTTATCTTTCCATTTTGTATATAAACATTTGACCTTTTATATTCATTCGTTTTCAACATTGTTTGTTTTATTAGGATTATTGCTTATAGAATACACTTTTCGGCTGTTAATACAATCTTGAATTATTGAATTTTATATTCTGGTGTGATCGCGAAATTTGTATGCGTTGCTTTGTGAAGGAATTGGGGTTTTCGATTTCTTCAATATTTTAACACATTCTGCACCTTGGATTCCATGTCACTGATTTTCCTATTCGAATTCATTACGCTATCGTTGGACCTCATTCGATTTTTAGTTGGACATTTTCACTTGTTTCTCTTGGTGAGTGTAAATGACGAAATTTTTGTGTAAAATTCCTTTTTATTTTCTGTTTGAACAATTGGATTTTTCTTAATTCTCAACAATTTTATCTTACATTGTTTTTGTGTACACATTTTCCTTATGCACTTGTATACACCGTTTTGCATTACTGAAGTAATTTATATTGTTCGGCTGCCATTAAAATTCCACATATTTTGCTCGTCGTGTTTGAAGAAAACAGAGACGATTGTTCACCATTGTATTGGTACTTTTATTCCTTTGCATTTATCATTTGGCAGTCTATCTTGTCAGCATTGGCTGAATTTATTGTTGTCATTTGGAAACTTTGAGCATTCTTGGCTCATATCATTTGTACAACCCGGTACAGTTGAGGTTTGTCTATTGTTGTTGTCTAATAATATTGTCAATAGAACCGTAGAAAACTTGAATCATTGTGGTTATGAATTGTAGAACTAACAAACGGGTGGACTACGCGGTAAACAGCGACTTTAGTCGTTACAGATCTCAACTCGGATTGTTCAATTTGGAGAAACAGAAAATTGAATTGCTCATTTGGAAACGGTCAATTTGGATCGTTTGCCTATTTGAACAAGGATCAACTTGGATCTTCGTGCCGCAATTCTATTTTGTTTCAAACTTGGTGACGTCCCCTGTTTTTTTATATCTTCGTTTTTGCATTAATTGATAATGCCTAAAAAATCGAAACGGTTGATCCCTACTGGGAAACATATTGATAATAAATTTATTGACACTGCTGGTTCCACCTCAAATAGCTCTTGCTTGTCGCCTTCAGGTAGTTGTAATCTAGAACTTAACCTCGAACATGCTATGCGAGATTTACAGCAGGACTTAGTAGTAGTGAAGAAAATGATAGCTCGGTTGTGCCGATCCAACGACAAACCGGTGGCTAATTTTCCTGTCGCTGATCGTCAACTTGAATCGGAAGTGGGCAAAGCGCCACAGAGAATCGTGAACGATTCTGCTTCACTTCCAAAGGTTGAATTATCATCATTTGATGGCAATCCAGTGGACTACTGGAAATTTATTAAGCAGTTTGAATGCCATGTGGAATCAAAAACTACTGATTCTGGTCAGCTTCTATTGTACCTCACATATTATAGCCGAGGTATAGCTCGAAATGCGATTGACGCTTGCGTGATGTTGCCGCCTGAAGAAGGTTATAAAAGAGCATTCTCAAGGAAATGTTTGGCCTACGTCATGTTGTTGCACGCTCGTTATTGAACGAGATGTTAAGTGAAGCAACACGGGTGAGAAACACTTCCGATAGTCTGTCAAACCTCGCCTTAAGGATGGAAAACTGCCAAATTGCTTCGAAGCAAATGGGTTGTGAAGCAGATTTAAATTCTGTCACCACCTTGGAAGGCGTTGTCAAGTGTCTACCTGTCGCCTTACAGCATCAGTGGGCTGATGCGGCGGATCAACTCAGCATGGATGGCCATGGAGTCACATTTGAGCACCTGACACAATTTGTGTCACGGCGTGCACGTATCGCAAGGAGCAGGTTTGGGCAGATGCTTGAAACAACTAGCTTAAACACGCATCATAAATCACCTCGTGCATACCCAAATGCGAGGAGTGGTTTCCAAACCACTGAGAAAAGAAATGTTTTTGTTACCACAAGTGATGTAAGGCTTAGCATGAAATGTTGCATTTGCCAGGCATCTCATGAGTTACAAAATTGTCCGAAATTTATTGAATCGGATGTCAAATCGCGCTGGGAAATCGCCAAACGTAACTCTGTTTCTTATGTCTGCAACCGTAACATGGCGCTGTGTCATGTAAATACAAGCCGTGGTGCACTGCCGAAAATTGCGGTAAACGACACCACACACTTCTACACTACAATCACGCTGCAGAAATACCGTACACGAAAATTCACTGCAGTCATGCGGCATTCAGTGCCAAAGTGTTCTTAGGTTCTGTACCCATCAAGATCGAGACTCCAAATGGGCTTATAAATGCAGTTGCCTCTTTGGATAGTGGTTCTGATACCACTTTGATTCTTAATGACTTCGTTGAACAGAACAGGATGCCTAAAAGTCCTGCGCAAGTTTCATTGACCACTTTGGGTCATCAGCGTAAACTTACTTGTTCTCGTTTGAAATTTAAAATACCTCGTTTGATGTCAGTCAAGTAATCCACGTCCTTGAGGCTTACACAGTAGAAACGTTGCCGCGTGTATCACAATGTCCAGTGATAGCTTTGAGTGAACGGCCTGCATACTTGAAAGATGTTGACATCCTTGATGTTAGTGATCAGCCTGTGACTGTGCTCATAGGCTGTGATGTTTCTGATGCACAGTGGGCGTTGGAACAGCGCTTAGGAGGCAGGCGCCGTCCATTTGCAACCAAACGCTGTTGGGGTGGATCCTGCAAGGGCCGGCATGCCAAACACCGAAGAATATCTTGTGTTTGAATTCTTCTTTGGGCAAGGGTCCATTGATGAATGTGTCAACCGTTTGTACAATGCAGAATTTGCAGACATATCCGCTGAAGGAAATGAACGATTGCGCGATGACGAAGATGCATTGTCGCTCGTAAGAGGATCAAAAATTATTGACGGTCATTTTCAGGTACCGCTACCTTGGAAATCTGATAGAAGCAAACTGACCACAAATTATTTGTCAGCGGAAAGGCGCTTAAGCTAATTGTGGCGTCGATTTGAAGGCGATAGTGTTTTGTTCGAGCGTTACAGCATGGTTATGGCACATAATTTGAAGATTGGTTATATCGAACCTGTTCTGAATAATGTAACGGAGAATATTGTTTGATATTTGCCTCACCATCCGGTTTCCAATCCTAAGAAACCGGAAAAGCTGAGAGTAGCTTTTGATTGTGCGGCTAAACACAATGGTGTGTCGTTGAATGATGTAATATTTCAAGGACCAAATCTGACCACAAATTTGATCGACGTATTGCTGCGCTTTCGATTACATGTATATGCTGTTGCTGCTGACATCGAAGAGATGTTCCTCCAAGTCAAAGTGCCAAACTATGATAGAGACGCACTTAGAATTCTCTGGTGGGAGGATAATGATATGCGGGGTTCCATTAAAAAATTTGGGATGACAGTTCATCCCTTTGGGGCAACGTCCTCACCATTTTGCGCTACGTTTGCACTGCGTAAAACGGTCGAGGATTTGGTCATTTATTTGAAACACGAATTGGGAATTATGTTTAGAAACATTTTATGTTTAATGATTGTTCAGTATCAGTGCCTACTCAGAAGGAATCGAAGTCCTTGATAAGGCAGTTGTCATCATTGTTACGAATGGGAGGTTTTCGTTTGACAAAAAAGGATTGCCAATGACCGTATCCTACTTGATGATGTGCCTGCGGAAGACCGCGCACCACACGTACGAGCAATTAGCCAAAATAAGCTCTAACGACTAAAATCGCTGTTTAACGCGTAGTCCACCCGTTTCTTAGTTCGACAATTCAAAACCACAATGATTCGAGTTTTCTTCGGTTTCATTGACAATATTATTATTTTCAACAACAATAGACAAACCTCAACTGTACCGGCTTGTGCAAATGATGTTGGCCAAGAATGCTCAAAGTTTCCAAATGACAACAATGAATTCAGCCAATGCTGACAAGATAGACTGCCAAATGATAAATGCAAAGGAATACAATTACCAATACAATGGTGAACAATCGTCTCTGTTTTCTCCAAATACCACGAGCAAAATATGTGGAATTTTAATGGCAGCCAAGCAATATAAATTACTTCAGTAAAACAAAACGGGGTATACAAGTGCATAAGGAAAATGTGTACACAAAAACAATGTAAGATAAAATTGTTGAGAATCAGGAAGAATCCAATTGTTCAAACAGAAAATAAAAAGGAATTTTACACAAAAATTTCGTCATTTACACCTCCCGCCAAATTCCTTCTAAGCCTGCTGTTCTGAATGAAATTATCTGGTTGGTTCCGCCTCCCTACCCAACTACTCCAATCTTAACCTCAAAAAACGCAAGACAAACGGCAAGTGACTTTATTGAGTGGCGAGTCACACACGCCACATCGCATTGCTATCACTGGATATATGTGGCTTTTTATAGAGAAAACGTTTGCCAAACGTAGACTCACCACGTTCTCCAGCTTTGCTCCTGACCATTTAAGAAGTTTGGGCTTGCCCTATTTGCGCCACCGCGCCAATTTCCGGGCCTTCGTCTTCTTGAGATCCTTCCAGCAGATAAAATTTTCCGTATATCGCGGGTGACCAAACCATTCTTTGTACGAACAACAACAGACCTGACTAAATTATCTTCGCTCACGTGAATATCCACAACAATACCTAGTGGTTAAGCACGCTTCGGAGCTTCACCATTATTCACTAGTATGATATCTCCGAAGCGGAAATTACGTTTACGATGGATCCACTTCTGTCTTGTCTGTAGCAGTGGTAGATACTCTGACTTCCAACGCTTCCAAAAGACGTTCGCCAAGTGCCGCGATTGTTTCCAATTTCTCTTGTAACTGTCAAGGAACCCATCCTCAAAACGCATTCCATCAATTGAGCGATTCAGAAACAAGTCGTTGGGACACAGAGAAAGGAAGTCGATGTCGCCTGAAGAAATACGAACATGCGGTCTGTTGTTCATAATCCTCTCAACTTTAATCAAGGCGGTTTGCAGGGTCTCGTCGGATGGTGTTTGTTGTGCGCATGTAACATTCGAAGCACGACGAATTGATCTTATCAATCGTTCCAGAACACCTCCTCGATGACTAGAGTATGGGGGGTTGAGACACCATTCAATACTGCGTGAAGCTAGCCTTTCCGATAAACCGTCGCTTTTCAATCCTTTCAACCAAATACGCAGCACTCGTTCAGCACCGACGAAGTTGGATCCGTTATCTGAATATAAAACTTGGGGTTTACCTCGACGACCAATGAAGCGGAAGAGCGCCATCAAAATAAGAATCGGTATCCATATAATGGGATACTTCTATATGAACAGCGCGTGACTGCAAGCAAGTAAACAAACATCCATAACGTTTTTCTACAGATCGACCTCGCTTTACTTCAAACGGTCCAAAATAGTCCAATTTCACCTTGGCAAAAGGATACGAGCCTGTGGCAACGCGAACTGGAAGAAGATTAGCCATCAGTTGAGATGCGGGTCTGGCATCTAACCTTTTGCAGATGAGGCATTTTCCAAGTACCCGCTTTATAGATGACAGTCCACCGATTAGCCAAAATTTTCTGCGCAGGACGCTGAGGGTATGCGCTGGCCCTGAATGTCCTTCGAGCAAATGAACGTTACGAATCAATAAGTCAGTAACATTATGCTTCTTGGGAATTATTACGTGATGAATGCTCTCAACTGCAAGATAAGAATGCTGCAGTCTTCCACCAACCTCCAACATACCCTGGTCAATGAAAGGGCATAATTTGTTCAACGATGAAAAACTGAATTTGCAGGGTTCACTTAGCACTATGTCTCCGAAGGCATTCCGCTGCGTCAATCGAATAACGTCGGATTCGGCATTTTGTAATTCATCTGAACCAAGTTTGCCTAACGATAAGTATCTATCAAAATGATGACCAAACATAACAACAATGTAACGTTTGAAACGGACCCGCCACGCAATGGAGCGTAAAAGTCGTTTCCAACTAGAAAATCGGCGAAGAATGTTGTCTATTCCTCGTTCTGAATTCTTCAACGTAATGTTACAATTAACACGCTTGAATTCAGCTTGCTCGGTGCGCTGCGGATTAACAATTTCAGGCCACGTATCAATGGTTTGACTTAGAAAGTCAGGGCCGTTTAACTAAAATTCCAATTGAGACAACTCCATCGCACCCCGTGAGGTCAAATCACCTGGATTATAACGGGTACCAACATGCCTCCACTGGCATGGTATCGTGTGTTCGAGTATGGACGTCAAACGATTCTCTACAAACGTTAGGAAGCGACTAGTTCGATTGGTAATATAATACAAAACAGTCATCGAATCAGTCCAAAAGTTGATGTCTTCAACTAGTTCACCAAATGCGGATTTTAGTATCAAATCTATACGTACCGCAAGAACCGCTGCAGACAATTCCAACCTAGGAATGGATACCGTTTTCAGAGGATACACTCGAGATTTCGAAACCAGGAGACAAACCGGCGACATGACTGAATCACTACATGAAAGATCGTATGCAACGGCGCCATGGCCAGATTCCGAGGCATCACTGAAGACGTGTAGATTTAAGGACGTCATACCTTCATTTACTTCGCACATGCGTCGTGGAACACGTAACTTTTTGATCGAATGCATGCTGTTGATCCACTTGTCGCACACTAGCTGAAGATCATCACACATCGGTTCGTCCCAACCCAAAGGTTTTCTGCAACAACGTTGTAGCGATTCTTTTGCAGGGAGAATCCAAGGACTCATCAAGCCAAGTGGATCGTACAAACCACTGACTACTGACAATAAACTTCGTTTCGTTGTTGGGCGTTTTGCAAGTTTCAGATCAAACGCAAATTCGTCTGTGGCTGCATCCCATTTAACACCTAGCATTCTTTCAATCGGTAGCTTATCTTGGCTAATGGCTCGTACGTTGGGTGCGCGGTCATCCGCAGGCACATCATCAAGTAAGATACGGTCATTGGAAATATACTTTGTCAAACGAAAACCTCCCAATCGTAACAATGATGACAACTGCCTTATCAAGGACTTCGCTTTCTCTTGAATAGGCACTGATACTAAACAATAATCAACGTAGAAAATTTTTCGAAACATGATTTTTCAATTCGTTCTTTAAATGAATGACTGAAATCCTCTACCGTTTTATGCAGTGCAAACGTAGCGCGAAAAGGAAACGTCGTTGCCCCAACGAGATGAACTGTCATCCTAATTTTTTTAATGGAACCCAGCATATCATTATCCTCCCACTAGCGAATTCTAAGTGTGTCTCTATCGGAGTGTGGCACTTTAACTTGGAGGAACATCTCTTCGATGTCAGCAGCAACAGCATATACATGTTATCGAAAGCGCAGCAACACGTCGATCAAATTTGTTTCAGATTTGGTCCTTGAAATAGTACATCATTCAACGACACACCATTGTGTTTAGCCGCACAATCAAAAGCTACTCTCAGCTTTTCCGGTTTCTTAGGATTGGAAACCGGATGGTGAGGCAAATACCAAACAATATTCTCCGTCACATTATTCAGAACAGGTTCGATATAACCAATCTTCAAATTATGTGCCATAACCATGCTGTAACGCTCGAACAAAACACTATCGCCTTCAAATCGACGCCACAATTAGCTTAAGCGCCTTTCCGCTGACAAATAATTTGTGGTCAGTTTGCTTCTATCAGATTTCCAAGGTAGCGGTACCTGAAAATGACCGTCAATAATTTTTGATCCTCTTACGAGCGACAATGCATCTTCGTCATCGCGCAATCGTTCATTTCCTTCAGCGGATATGTCTGCAAATTCTGCATTGTACAAACGGTTGACACATTCATCAATGGACCCTTGCTCCAAAGAAGAATTCAAACACAAGATATTCTTCGGTGTTTGGCATGCCGGCCCTTGCAGGATCCACCCCAACAGCGTTATGGTTGCAAATGGACGGCGCCTGCCTCCTAAGCGCTGTTCCAACGCCCACTGTGCATCAGAAACATCACAGCCTATGAGCACAGTCACAGGCTGATCACTAACATCAAGGATGTCAACATCTTTCAAGTATGCAGGCCGTTCACTCAAAGCTATCACTGGACATTGTGATACACGCGGCAACGTTTCTACTGTGTAAGCCTCAAGGACGTGGATTACTTGACTGACATCAAACGAGAGTATTTTAAATTTCAAACGAGAACAAGTAAGTTTACGCTGATGACCCAAAGTGGTCAATGAAACTTGCGCAGGACTTTTAGGCATCCTGTTCTGTTCAACGAAGTCATTAAGAATCAAAGTGGTATCAGAACCACTATCCAAAGAGGCAGCTGCATTTATAAGCCCATTTGGAGTCTCGATCTTGATGGGTACAGAACCTAAGAACACTTTGGCACTGAATGCCGCATGACTGCAGTGAATTTTCGTGTACGGTATTTCTGCAGCGTGATTGTAGTGTAGAAGTGTGTGTTGTCGTTTACCGCAATTTTCGGCAGTGCACCACGGCTTGTATTTACATGACACAGCGCCATGTTACGGTTCAAGATTCAAGATTTATGGTTGAAAAAGCAAATTGCTGTACAATACCATAGGATATACGTATAAAAAACTATATAAAAAAATTGTTACTTGTATGATCATGTCCATGTTCTTCATAGGTGGAGCAAAAATAATCCTCAATGGCAACACAGACTGAGGGAAAAGAATCTTTGGATGGACGGTAGTTCCGTGCGTTAAAATTTTATAGACATCAATAGGTAGGGGCCAACGCAGTAGTTCTCAACATAAGGTTTCGTAACCTTTGTTTAAAGATGTGCTCGTTCGATGAGGTAACAATATCTATCGGCAAGCTATTCCACAGGAAGCATACACGAACAGCGAAGAAGTGACGACGACAATTCAATCGTGAGTGTGGGATTTGAAGGGTCAAAGGGTGGCTGCGTGTGGGGACAACGGAACGAAACTTGAAGAGGTGTTTGAGAGGGTGGGATTTCGCGTAGATGATTCGATATGTCAGAGTGAGGTCGTGTAGGATACGTCTGCGCTCGAGGGTGCACAGTCCAAGTCTGGTCAGTCGCTGCTCAAAGGGTAAATTATTCAATCCGGTAACCGTTTTGGTTGCCTTGTGATAAATTCGTTTGAGGAGCGAGATGTTTTTTTCCATCCATGGCGTCCAAGCTTGTACAGCGTAGTCAACGACAGGATGTATGTAAGTGTTTAGTAATTTCACGAGTGAGTGTGGTGAGAAACGTCCGAGAATGCGTTTCATTAAACCTAGCAAGCTGCACGCACGCTTGTAGACATAAGAAACAGAGTTACGTTTGGCGATTTCCCAGCGCGATTTGACATCCGATTCAATAAATTTCGGACAATTTTGTAACTCATGAGATGCCTGGCAAATGCAACATTTCATGCTAAGCCTTACATCACTTGTGGTAACAAAAACATTTCTTTTCTCAGTGGTTTGGAAACCACTCCTCGCATTTGGGTATGCACGAGGTGATTGATGATGCGTGTTTGAGCTAGTTGTTTCAAGCAGCTGCCCAAACCTGCTCCTTGCGATACGTGCACGCCGTGACACAAATTGTGTCAGGTGCTCAAATGTGACTCCATGGCCATCCATGCTGAGTTGATCCGCCGCATCAGCCCACTGATGCTGTAAGGCGACAGGTAGACACTTGACAACGCCTTCCAAGGTGGTGACAGAATTTAAATCTGCTTCACAACCCATTTGCTTCGAAGCAATTTGGCAGTTTTCCATCCTTAAGGCGAGGTTTGACAGACTATCGGAAGTGTTTCTCACCCGTGTTGCTTCACTTAACATCTCGTTCAATAACGAGCGTGCAACAACATGACGTAGGCCAAACATTTCCTTGAGAATGCTCTTTTATAACCTTCTTCAGGCGGCAACATCACGCAAGCGTCAATCGCATTTCGAGCTATACCTCGGCTATAATATGTGAGGTACAATAGAAGCTGACCAGAATCAGTAGTTTTTGATTCCACATGGCATTCAAACTGCTTAATAAATTTCCAGTAGTCCACTGGATTGCCATCAAATGATGATAATTCAACCTTTGGAAGTGAAGCAGAATCGTTCACGATTCTCTGTGGCGCTTTGCCCACTTCCGATTCAAGTTGACGATCAGCGACAGGAAAATTAGCCACCGGTTTGTCGTTGGATCGGCACAACCGAGCTATCATTTTCTTCACTACTACTAAGTCCTGCTGTAAATCTCGCATAGCATGTTCGAGGTTAAGTTCTAGATTACAACTACCTGAAGGCGACAAGCAAGAGCTATTTGAGGTGGAACCAGCAGTGTCAATAAATTTATTATCAATATGTTTCCCAGTAGGGATCAACCGTTTCGATTTTTTAGGCATTATCAATTAATGCAAAAACGAAGATATAAAAAAACAGGGGACGTCACCAAGTTTGAAACAAAATAGAATTGCGGCACGAAGATCCAAGTTGATCCTTGTTCAAATAGGCAAACGATCCAAATTGACCGTTTCCAAATGAGCAATTCAATTTTCTGTTTCTCCAAATTGAACAATCCGAGTTGAGATCTGTAACGACTAAAGTCGCTGTTTACCGCGTAGTCCACCCGTTTGTTAGTTCTACAATTCATAACCACAATGATTCAAGTTTTCTACGGTTCTATTGACAATATTATTAGACAACAACAATAGACAAACCTCAACTGTACCGGGTTGTACAAATGATATGAGCCAAGAATGCTCAAAGTTTCCAAATGACAACAATAAATTCAGCCAATGCTGACAAGATAGACTGCCAAATGATAAATGCAAAGGAATAAAAGTACCAATACAATGGTGAACAATCGTCTCTGTTTTCTTCAAACACGACGAGCAAAATATGTGGAATTTTAATGGCAGCCGAACAATATAAATTACTTCAGTAATGCAAAACGGTGTATACAAGTGCATAAGGAAAATGTGTACACAAAAACAATGTAAGATAAAATTGTTGAGAATTAAGAAAAATCCAATTGTTCAAACAGAAAATAAAAAGGAATTTTACACAAAAATTTCGTCATTTACACTCACCAAGAGAAACAAGTGAAAATGTCCAACTAAAAATCGAATGAGGTCCAACGATAGCGTAATGAATTCGAATAGGAAAATCAGTGACATGGAATCCAAGGTGCAGAATGTGTTAAAATATTGAAGAAATCGAAAACCCCAATTCCTTCACAAAGCAACGCATACAAATTTCGCGATCACACCAGAATATAAAATTCAATAATTCAAGATTGTATTAACAGCCGAAAAGTGTATTCTATAAGCAATAATCCTAATAAAACAAACAATGTTGAAAACGAATGAATATAAAAGGTCAAATGTTTATATACAAAATGGAAAGATAAAAACTATGTATTCACTACAGAAGCTGAAGGCTAAACGGGTTGTGGCCCGCCATAAGAAAATAGAAATAAACGTTAATAAATTATGCTTTCTGATGAACAACGTAACTCAAAGCAGTTTACACATGCTTTTTGCATCTTCTACTGTAAAAAATATCAAATACCGAACTTTACGTGTTCTTGTTATGGTACACTGCATAAGCCATTGCAGTTCACTACAAACAAAACCATGTTTCTCACTAGTATTTCACGAATTTAAAAGACACTGTGCCTCCATTAGAATAATAATATATGACAAAAGTGAAAATCTATCTTTTGTATGTTCCGCAGAAATAATTAATCCATCGCAATCAAAAGTCATACGGAGCAATCTAACTACGTTGCTTTAGAAAGGCAAATGCCCTGGCTGAGGAAGTTAGTAAGCTTGCTTGACCCAATAGAATGGTGGAAACGAGGCCAACACTTACTGTGTTCATTCTAAATAGGGAAGAGCCGCTGATTCGCGAAAGCAAATGCTGGCGGAAAGTGGATCGTTCCAGGGTTCAAGATGTTTTGCGCATGACAGGGCTAATTAACTGCCAGGTTAAAAGGGTCCATCGTGTAGGCCGGTGGAACCCAATTGTAAGTAGCGCTCGCCCGATTATGGTAGAATTTATAAATCAGCTCGACAGGCACACGCTTCATTTGAAAAGTGCTTAGCTTGGAAGCTACACAAATATGCTTTTTAAAGTTGGCCAGGATACTGAACCTTAACCACAATTTCCTGAAAAACGTACAAAAACGCCGAAGACCGGCTTGAAAACTCCCATAAAAGGGATAAACCTCAGCCGACATAAAATGTTTGAGTCACCTGCTGTAGTTGTCATTGAAGATATACTCCAACACACACCCCAGGAAACCGGTTGTGGGGTGTGTGTGATAGAGATGCATGCAAATGTTTTTTAATATTCATGGTCATGGGTTTTAAACCACTGGTCGTAGGGTGTGTGCGTGATGGAGATCCATGCAAATGTGTTTTTATAATCATGGTCATGGGTTTTAAACCCAGTCTACATGAGCGGGGGCTCATGTGATTGAACAGGTTGGTCGTACCAACCTTACCCAACAGTGGCATACAAGCGCAACTTGTTTTTCTATAGTCGTATTAATAATAAATAGCTTACCTAATTTTTTCGGATAAAAAGGAGTTGAGCTGCTTTTTAAATTCAGTTTGTGAAGTGCTCAATTTCATATTATTGGGAAGTAAATTCCATAAACGAGAATAATTATAAATAAAGAAAACTTTTCGTACACGATTGTGGATTTTCGGTATACATATTTTGTTTTTGTGTCAAAGATTATATACTTCAGAGATTTTGAAATCTAATTGTGAATCAATGTCGATCATATCTTTTTTCAAAATTCTGTAAAAGAGTATAAGATTTTGTTTTATTCTTCGAAACCAAAATGGTTCCATTCCTAGGATCTGACATCTCTCCTTATATGAATGCTTATTCGAACTGGTGGTAATGGATAGTGTAAAAGAACATTGGATGCCTTCTAAAGCATAACTTTCAGACCGAGTAATGTTACTAGATACAACGTTGCAGTAATTTTATAAAGGTAGTGTATGTAACTTGTAAAATTCCAGCTTACACTGGGGCAGAGAGATGAATCTCTGAAGTAAACCTATATTCTTTTTTGTTTTGGATATCAAGTAGCAAATTTGTTTATGAAATGTAAGTGATCCAGAATATCGATAACATAAATCACGTACACATTGTGCTGGTTGTAGTGGTGTATTATTTAGGATGATCGAATCTTTTGGTATGATAGAGTTGAAATTTATGAAATTTGCGATTCAATTATTGAACAATCGCAGACAGTCAGAAAATCAAACCTTTTCATACGCAGATCAACCAACGCGAATGCTAGGCAACAAATATATTCGACATTCATGAAGAACGCTTTAATCATCGAGGCAACACATTTTGAAACCGACAGTTAACGGCATACCTGACCAGAGCACAGTTAACAACCAGATAGTTACAAAGCTGAAGCTAACAGACGACATAAAATATCATTTAAATCACTTAGATTTAAAATTCAAATTACAGCACGCAGCCGTGCGAAGAATATCGAATGCAGTCTTATCCCTCAAGGATACTAATAAGTTAAAGATTGTTGAAACACGTCTCTAAACAGTTGCTTCAGTTACATGATAGGAGTTAGTTCGTATGTTTAACTTAAGAGTAGCAATGTCACAAAAGTTTGAAGCTGATGAACCACTCTTCCTAAAAAACAACTTTCCATACTAGTTCCCCGGATGATTTCGACAGACATGCTTAGATATATCTGTAGAAGCATATCGTCTGTTAAATCACAAAATCACACTAGAGGCAGACTCAGATTCACAATGCAAACTATTGCCATACGAAAATAATAAAGGAACAAACTCAACGAACATTTCAAAAACACAATAGTCTCATTGTCGGTATGTCGGAAGAATAAACAGCTATCATAAACCGTCGCTACTCATTTAAAGTGATTCAAAGTTAAAAGTTGTATTGGTCTCAAAAGCATTTAGCGTAACAATAACTGTAACGACTAAAGTCGATGTATAACGCGTAGTCCACCCGTTTCTTATTTGGACAATTCAAAACGATGATTCGAGTTTTCTACGGTTCTATTAACAATATTAATATACAATAACAATGGACAAACCTCAACTGTACCGGGTTGTACAAATGATGTGAGCCAAAAATGCTCACAGTTTCCAAATGACAACAATACATTCAGCCAATGCTGACAAGATAGACTGCCAAATGATGAATGCAAAGGAATAAAAGTACCGATACAATGGTGAACAATCGTCTCTGTTTTCTTCAGATACGACGAGCAAAATATGTGGAATTTTAATGGCAGCCGAACAATATAAATTACTTCAGTAAAACAAAATGGGGTATACAAGTGCATGAGGAAAATGTGTACACAAAAACAATGTAAGATAAAATTGTTGAGAAATAAGAAAAATCCAATTGTTCAAACAGAAAAAAGGAAGGAATTTTAAACAAAAATTTCGTCAATTACAATAACCATAGGATGGAGTTATGAGGTATATACAATAAAAAAAGAAGAAGAACAGGGAAACTCATGTAGTGTGAATCGTTTCAAAATTTGGGTTGTCTTTCAAGTATTTGTCCAAATTAGCTTCAAAAATATCCAGGTTGGCTGAGTGTGTAACAGTGGAGGGGAGGGTGTTCCATGTGAAACTTACACGTACCACCATACGAATATATTCGACAGTTCAGTCATGAAGTAGAAATGAGCACTGTAAGTTCATGCTTCCGACTGGCACGTCGTCATTTACATAAGCCACCGATGAAAAGAATGCTGGGTGTTAAATGGGATGCAGCCACAGACGAATTTGCGTTTGATCTGAAACTTGCAAAACGCCCAACAACGAAACGAAGTTTATTGTCAGTAGTCAGTGGGTTGTATGATCCACTTGGCTTGATGAGTCCTTGGATTTTCCCTGGCAAGGAATCGCTGCAACGTTGTTGCAGAAAACCTTTGGGTTGGGACGAACCGATGTGTGATGATCTTCAGCTAGTGTGCGACCAGTGGATCAACAGCATGCATTCGTTCAAAGAGATTTGTGTTCCACGACGCATTTGCGAAGTAAATGAAGGTATGACGTCCTCAAATCTACACGTCTTCAGTGATGCCTCGGAATCTGGCCATGGCGCCGTTGCATACGAAATTTCATGTAGTGATTCAGTCATGTCGCCGGTTCGTCTCCTGTTTTCGGAATCTCGAGTGAATCCTCTGAAAACGGTATCCATTCCTGGGTTAAAATTGTCTGCAGCGGTTTTTGCGGTACGTATATATTTGACACTTAAATCCGCTTCTGGTGAACTAGTTAAAGACATGAACTTTTGGATTGATTCGATGACTGTTTTTATTATATTACCAATCGAACTAGTCGCTTCTTAACGTTTGTAGCGAATCGTTTGACGTTCATACACGAACACACGATACCATGCCAGTGGAGGCGTGTTGGTACCAGTTATATTCCAGCTGATTTGACCTCACGGGGTGCGATGGAGTTGTCTCAATTGGAATTTTGGTTAAACGGCCCTGACTTTCTGAGACAAACCATTGATACGTGGCCTGAAATTGTTAATCCGCAGCGCACCAAGCAAGCTGAATTCAAGCGTGTTAATTGTAACATTACGTTGAAGAATTCAGAACGAGGAATAGACAACATTCTTCGCCGATTTTCTAGTTGGAAACGACTTTTACGCTCCATTGCGTGGCTGGTCCGTTTCAAACGTTACATTGTTGTTATGTTTGGATATCATTCCGATAGATCCTTATCGGTGGGCAAACTTAGTTCTGATGAATTACAAAATGCCGAATCCGACGTTATCCGATTGAGGCAGCGGAATGCCTTCGGAGACATAGTGCTGAGTGAACCCTGCAAATTCAATTTTTCATCGTTGAGTAAATTACGCCCTTTTATTGATCAGACCGCTTGTTCCTTTTTTTCAGACGACATCAACTCCCTTTCTCTGTGTCCCAACGACTTGTTGCTGAATCGCTCAAATGATGGAATGCGTTCTGAAGAAGGGTTTGTTGACAGTTACAAGAGAAATTGGAAACAATCGCTGCACTTGGCGAACGTCTTTTGGAAGCGTTGGAAGTCAGAGTATCTACCACTGCTACAGACAAGGCAGAAGTGGATCCATCGTAAACGTAATTTCCGCGTTGAAGATATCGTACTAGTGAACAATGTTGAAGCTCCGAAGCGTGCTTCGCCACTAGGTATTGTTGTGGATATTCACGTGAGCGAAGATAATTTAGTCAAGTCTGTTTTTGTTCGTACAAAGAATGGTTTGGTTACCCGCGATATACGGAAAATTTGACTGCTGGAAGGATCTCAAGAAGAAGAAGGCCCGGAGGTTGGCGCGGTGGCGCAAATAGGGCAAGCCCGAACTTCTTAAAGGGTCAGGAGCAAAGCTGGAGGACGTGGTGAGTCTACGTTTGGCAAACGTTTTCTCTATAAAAAGCCACATATGTCCAGTGATAGCAATGCGATGTGGCGTGTGTGACTCGCCACTCAATAAAGTCATTTGCCGTTTGTCTTGCGTTTTTGGGTTAAGATTGGAGTAGTTGGGTAGGGAGGCGGAACCAATCAGTTAATTTCATTCAGAACACCAGGTTTAGAAGGAATTTGGCGGGAGGTGTAAATGACGAAAATTTTGTGTAAAATTCCTTCTTATTTTTCTGTTTGAACAATTGAATTCTTCTTAATTCTCAACAATTTTATCTTACATTGTTTTTGTGTACACATTTTCCTTATGCACTTGTATACCCCGTTTTGTTTTACTGAAGTAATTTATATTGCTTGGCTGCCATTAAAATTTCACATATTTTGCTCGTGGTATTTGGAGAAAACAGAGACGATTGTTCACCATTGTATTGGTAATTTTATTCCTTTGCATTTATCATTTGGCAGTCTATCTTGTCAGCATTGGCTGAATTTATTGTTGTCATTTGGAAACTTTGAGCATTTTTGGCTCACATCATTTGTACAACCCGGTACAGTTGAGGTTTGTCTATTGTTGTTGTCTATTAATATTGTCAATAGAACCGTAGAAAACTCGAATCATTGTGGTTTTGAATTGTCGAACTAAGAAACGGGTGGACTACGCATTAAACAGCGACTTTATTCGTTACACTCGGCGCTTCTGAATATGTGGACCATGAACTTATGTAACTTATTTCCAGGTTGCTCGGAACAGCCCCACGAGTCTATTTTATAGGTGATTATGATATACCTGGTATAGACTGAGACGCTCAGACAACCTCATGTAGAATTTCCCGGGTATATCTTGTTTCGTTGCACTCTCATGCATATCATCAATACGTAATTGCGAAAACCAGGTAAAAAGATGTGCACTCGCCATTTACACAAAAGATAGTTCTGCCTAAGGGTCCTAACGATGTCCATAAAATCTGTTATGACTCACCTTCGTAAGGGTGGCCATTTCGCCATAATATTCCAGGTCAATTCTCTGCTTCCTTAAGCTACGAGTCAAATACTGACGTAATATAGATCGAGTAGACTGAAATGCTGTACGGCTTTCAGGATCAAGATGTAACTATTATTCTGGAACCAATGTTATCAAAAGTAAATGGTCAGGTTTTAAAAGCAAAATCGTTAGTTTTCAAGACCTTTACTGTCCTTTTCACTTGTACGGCTACAGAACGAGCCGCCTTAGTGAAATTCTGCAGTTCGACGCAACATCATTATGCGCGACAAACACTGTCGGAGATTTACAGACTTACCAACCTATAGAAATTGGTCGTGCTATAAGGCTTCGAGAAAAAACGAGGTAAAGCTACAACGGGGGCTCAGGCGAAACTAATAATAATAATATATATTCTTGGACATCCAAGGCATGTATACATGATCAGTTTATCAAAATTGGAACAGCAAAAGAAAAATATAACGGTGCAAATGACCGAAGTGAGCGGGATTTTAAACATTTTTTTCCGTTCAATAATGGGAACGAATATACAGTAAGTAAGAAAAAATCTTAATGTCTAATAACAAAAAGGTGTCATTTAAATTTTGTCAGAATTTACGAATTGCAAGGATGGGAAAACATGGAGAACATAAATGGAAGGTAATTATGGAAAAAGTGGAGTGAATTGTAATAAATTGTCATAAAAAATTGATAAATAAATTATATATGCATCAATTCATGATTTGTTTACGGAAGGATTGGTTGAGAAGATGTAAAAGTGAGCATAAATCCATCAGATTAAGAAAATCTAAGAAATTCTGGGGGATGAGAGAGGGTGTGTTTAATAGCATGGGAGTATGGTACGCTGTCTACTCCAATACTCTTGAATAATTGTCAACGATTCGAGCCAGAATGTGTTCACCAGCCGGGCTTCCGTTATCTGCAGGAGAGTAAATCGCAAATAGAACGAATCTCGGACGGATATATTTCGAGCCAGTTTCAGTGATGGTTCGGTATTCGAAGACACTGGAATATAATGGAAGATATTCTCTTCACCATCATGGTGAGAGGTCATCAAAGTAAAATAGTTCATCATTTTAAAAAATTAAGAATGTACAATAAAAACATAATGATTTTCAGGTTTTTTTACTTTTTCATTTTTTGGTAGATTTTATTGTTTTGCAAGTTTGGGTAAAAATGTGACATGTATAAGTCTCATATGAAATAAAAGACAGATATATACATAATGGTGTATAGAAAATGTCATGGAAGGCAATGTGACAAATAGACAAATGTGATGCAAGTCCCAACCTATTACGAGACATGCATAGACCCTATGTAACCTGACACTACAGCAGCGTTATAAATAGATAATCAGAAAAATAATTTTTTTTAGATGTTTCGAAATTTTTTAGAGAGACATTTGTTTACGATAGAAACCTGAATTAAAACAATAAGGATAACTATGTTTAAACAGAAGGGGGTAAGATAAGCCTAAAGAGATACAATAAGTAAAGGTACATATATTACTACTCCCAGGTTTTGATATATGTATGATGTATGTATGAAAGCACAAGCCTGATCCAGGCAAAGTGTCGCACAGTCAGAGACTGCACATGGGCTAAGATACTGTCAGGTTGCCTAGGCCTAGACAGATATGAGGGGGGAATAGAAATAGATATAACATACATAGACCCTAAGTAACCTGACACTTAATAATACCATGTATTTCGGACATTATGAACAGTTCTATAGTGTGCTAATGGACAAAATACTTACAATTGGTTCAATAACCAGTAATACCGTGACAAAATATATTGTCTATAGAAGTGTTTATTTTGAGAATTTCGCATAGCGATGGAGCAGTAAAGAATCTACGAGTGTTTTAAATTTACCTGTAGATGTGCACATGCGAAAATGGAGTGAAAGAGAATTCTAAAGATGCGCATACCTAATTAAAAAGAAGTTTTGTCGAACTTTAGTGCGAGTACGGGGAATATGTAATAGCCTCATTCCGTTACGTCGTACAGAACGATTGCAATCTTGGAAGCGCATGGTAGATCTAAGCTTAACTTGGTGCTTTGTGATGATTCGGTAGAAGAAAAAAAAGATTAAGGCGAATTCTGCGTAACCATAACGGGCCAATGTCTAGTAGATGGCATCTTACTTTATAAGATGAAGGATTGGAGTAGCCTAACATGATTTTGCTAATTCTACGTTGAAGGCTTTCTAAGATAATACAGTCACGCCTAGCGATGTGAGAGTAGGCTATATTACAGTAGTCAAGAAGCGGTAATACTTTCATTTAATATAGACTTAGTCTACTTTCACGAAGGAGGAAGTTTTGATTTATCAAACCAAAATTCTGTCTAGCTCTTGCTATTAGAAATCTTACTTGTTCGTTGAAATTGAGAGATGAAGAATATCTACATCCTAAGTCTTTAATTTCGTTAGAAGGTGCGAGTGGTGTATTGTTGAGAATAATACTACCGGGGGTATTGAGCAGCGTAAACCCATGAATTGCGTCTTCAGAGCTGAGAATTCTAAAACCCCATTGTGAGCCCCAACTTGAAAGGGTTGAAAGATCGTCGTTGAGAGAGTCTATAGCCTGTGATATATCTATGGCTGGAAAAGCTAAAACAAGTTTAATATCATCCGCAAAAATAAAAAACTTTGAGTTTTTTACAAAATCTTGCACATCATTAATATATATAAGAGAAAGGAGGGGACCTAGTACGCTACCATGAAGGACTCCACTTGGTATAGGTTGTGTTTCAGAGGATATGCCATTACCGGAAACGGAGAAGGTGCGATCAGAAAGATATGAACAGAACCAATCAAATAGGGATCCGGAAATACCAAGTGATGATAATTTTCGAAGAAGAAGAAGAGAATGATGAACCTTATCAAATGCTTTGGTAATGTCTCAGAAAACTCTCAGTACAGCTAATCCATGATCTATGGAGGCCGTTATATGGTCCAAATATTCCAGCTGACAGGTAATGCAGGACTTCTGATTCAAAAAGCCATGTTGGAATGGAGAGAAAGCGTTTGGGCCCAAGTAAGCTATTAATGCGTTCTTGATCAACTTTTCGAATAGCCTAGAGAGAAAAGGTGTGTGATTAATTGGGCGATAACTATCGACGATGTGCGAATTCCCTGTTTTAAGCCAAGGTGCAATGACAGAATGTTTCCATTCGAGGGGGAAAATACCAGATTTAATAGAAAAATTAAACAGGTTTAAGAAAATTAAAGGTGTATCATCCGTATTCAGTTGCAAGGTTGCTGGAAGAAAGCATACAATATCAGGCTTGTAAGAAGCTTTGCTTCGCCGACACATTGCGCTAACTACTTGTAAACTAAAGGAGATGGAATCCATACACATTGAATTAATATTTTGATTTGGGAGTACGCTGGTATTGAATGACTGACTAAAATAGTTCAGAAAAAGCTTACTTATTGCTGAAGAGTCTAATGTTGATGATTCCCTACCATCATCGTTGAACACAAGTGTATAAATTTCATGTTCACTTAGATTATATCGAGATTTCGTTAGACTGTTCAAAGACTTGGTCTTCGAAGCACTGTTCAGGGTGTGGTGGTTCATGCTACGTGAAATTACAGTATGTGTGTAAAAAGTAAAAAGGTAACCACACAATAATTATTCGATTGGACTGAAGGTGATTCTCCTCGGCTTGGCAATTGACTATTCCGGTCCAAACGTCAAAGTATTATCACCGGGGTAAATCCAAGAATTAGGTGCGGCTGAAATATGGAGCGTCCTTTTATAGCAGGCAAGCAATCTTTCCACAATCCACAGTCAGAACTCCAAGCACGCAGTACGGGTATCAAAGGAGATGAGAAGAGCAACTCCGAGCAAACGAAAATTTATATTCGTAAAATCCGGGTACAATTCAAAAAGTGTACATTGATTGATACAAACAAAAATGTTTACGGAGAAATGTCATAAGGGCCATTCTATCTTGATTCTCGAATAATTGTAATTTGATTGTTGTAAAAGAGCTAAGAAGTTCCTTGAGACGTAAAAATGAATAAACGTCTGGTGTGTGGTTTACAAAAGCAGAAAAACGGGCTATCTTTTTTTCAAGAAGTTTTATTTTATCAAGTTCAATAGGTTTAGTCTTTCGATGAATTGATGCAGTTACAAGACATCTAGAGAAATTTTTATAAAATATGGAAGAGATAAGATTAAAATCTGGAGATATAAAGATGTCAGTCCAATCAGAGTTTCTAATTAGAGTCGAAAATTTTATCCGATCAATATAAAGACAATCATTATCTGTGCTGATGGATGTCCGAGTTTCATAAAGATGAAGTTGGCACGTAACTATTTTATGATCACAACCAAGAAGGAGCGTTATGACTTGCACATTACTAGGATTAGGACCCAATGTGAAAATAAGGTCTAGAAGGCTTGATTGTCTCGTAGGTTTATCTACTGCTTGAGTGTAACCTAGTAAGCTGATTGCTTCGGAAAAAGAGGAGAATTTTCTAGATAGATGGGGGGAATTCCAGCAAGTATAATGCATGTTAAAATCGCCAGCTATAAGTTTATTTTTATGAGGGGTCAGGGAAACTTCAATAAAAGCATTTTTTATCTTATCAAGATTATGTGAAGTTGGAGGAGGTGGGTTATAAATACAACCGAAAAGGGCGTCCAGTGGAGGTATATCGATCCATAAAGAATCATCAATATCATACAGTGTAGAAGAAGAATTAAGTTTGGCCGGGATATCCTTAGTAATATATATGATGGAACCACCACCACGAGTGGAGCACCGATTTTTACGAAAAATATTATAATTTGGTAGGAAAAGGAGTGTGTCTGCATTTTTATCAGTCGTCCAGTGATTAAGACTACATCAGTCGGATTAGCAGATAGGAAAAATTGAAGATCGGACATTTTAGAAGTGATGGATCTCGCGTTATATAGAAGGATGCGGATAGGGGAAGTAGAAAGGGGGTATTAATGATAGGGGCCGGAGATTTGAAACTACGTTGTGCTACATCCTGTAGATGGGTGAAAACACAAGGGGAAAATTTGAAGGTTGGAAATAGTCTGGGTAAAACTGAGTGGGGGCGTATGATGGATATATTTGTGGAGCAGGGTGCGGCCAAGTGATAATTCTATGGGTGTTTGTTTGTGGTGGCTTAAAAGTTAGAGGGTTGGGATAAATATAAGGAAAGTTAGAGTTCCTATTTAGTCTAAGGTTTTGTGGATTTTCACCATGCTGCGTGGATTAAGGGTAGGACCACGGTGCAAAGTTAAGACGACCGTAAGGTGAAGGACCATAATAATTGACGGTGGAAGCGTGCATAGGTAATTGGTTAAACTTTTTTCTAGAAGAACTAGAATCGTTAACGAGTGGCTTAATGCTTGGTGGTTTGTTGAGAAGGGGACCTATTGCTTTGAACGTTGGAAGTTTAACTTTTTGACGTCCTTAGGATTTGGTCGAGGGATAGCTTGTGGTTTAGCAGTATCCTGGGGTGCAGCCGGTGATCGGGCGTCTGAGCTGATTGTAATATTTTCAGCTAGCATATCTATGTCGGTCGGAGTGGAAATCTTATTACAAGATGGGGATTGAGAGTTTACTCTCACTGGAGCGGGAACTTGGCGGGCGAATTTACGTTGTAATGGTGTATTGTCACGTTTAATTAACACATTCGGGAATCTGGTAACAGAAGCTAGAACGTGCTTATTTTTCAACACGTGAGAATCATAATTCCCATTAGTAAATTTAAAAAGAATGGGGGTGCGGCCAGCAATGGATGATTTACGAAGCCTGGTAAGCGACGCTGAGTCAACCGGAAGGCCGTAATGAGAAAGAAATGACCGTTTGAGTTCGTCCAACGGGTATTTATCTGCTATATTTAAAAGGATTAAGTTCTTCGCTCTGATTCTCCGTTGCTCAATTTTCGAGGTTAGAGATTCAACGAAGCGTCCTGTGCGCTGTAGCAGATCATAGTCAACATTATAGTTCGGGTCGAGAAGTATTGCCAAAGGTTCTAGTACCGTGGAAAGGCGCGATATACTGTTTATTTTATCCATCATGGTTTCAAAATTAGTCTCCAAATTGTGTAATTTGGAGAGTAGAGTGGACATATTAGAGTCTAGTACGACTGAACATTTATTCGTTCGTGGAGTGACACGTTGTGGGTTTCTAGATGTTTTCGAGTATTTAGAAAGCACCATATTTAGCGCATGAACGTATGAATCAATATATGCTACAGTGAGAACAAAGAATTTTGCCGAGTTTCAAACTGCTACGAAACTTACCTGGCGAACTCTGTTAAAAAGAACCAAAAGAAGTATTTTAGTTATGTTTAGTCTAAGGGTAAGACATTGGAGCACATAAGTACCTTATTATTAGACAATGGCAAGAATGCCACTTCGGACCAGGACACGGCAGTAGCTTAGCTGGATTATTTCAAAGTTTACACATAATGGATGGCACTATGCGATTCACTCAGTTTTAAATATTGATACTGAAATGTGACCCTCTCAAAGCAAACTGGTTTTGCACGAAATGATGTCGTTGTAGTCCTAAAAAATCTAGACGGAAATAAATCCGCCGGATCTGAGTACGTGCACCCGTGAATGTAAAGGGAATAGCTAGGGTACTAGCGAAGTCTCTCTGAGTTATATACTATGAATCGCCCTGTAAGGCCATCCTGCTTGAAGAATGGGAGAAAGTCATTGTCATACCTATTCCAAAAGGATATTGAGCAAAAATAGTTAAGAATTTTCGAACAGTAAGCTTGACTAGTGCTACATGTAAAGCCTTGGAAAACTTATCAGGGATCAATTGTAGGCAAGTTTATGCACGATTCATTATTAAGAACGGTTCAATTTGGCTTTTTAAAAGGAAGGTCATGTCTTTCGCATCTTTTATGCTCTTTTGATAGAGTTTCCAAGACAGTTGATGAAGGCAAATGGATCGATTTCTTCTACTTAGACATTGGTATGGCCTTTGACTCTGTGTGTAACAGGTTGCTAAGGTTAAAGCTGGTGGCCAATGAAGAATTCGTTTAACTTAGAGACTGATTAGGCAGTTCTTTCCTTGACAGTTTCTTCCATGTCAGTGTATAATATACTACCTCTGAATTAGCAAAAGATACCAGTGAGATCTTACAGGGTTCCATACAAGGCCCAATAATCTTCCTGATCTTCATTTATGATTTGAAACCTCATTTGTCATGTCCCTGCTACATGTTTGCAGGTGATGTTAAATTCACCAAATTTAATTATCACGGTGACCTGTTGAGTGATATTTACATGGTCATTAAATGGTTACGTGATTCGGATCTTCCTTTGAACTATAGAAATTGTTATCTGTGGTCTGTGGCAGTCGTCAAAATGAAAGTAACTGCAAATAGCGATAGCGACTTTAAATCAGATGGTCGAGGATTTAGGTATAGCAGTGAGAGCCTCACTTTAAATATGCTGCGCAATGTGCCTGAGCTGTTGAATGAGCTAAGGTATAGCTATATACGCTTAAATCTGTTATGCCTTGTGGAACACCGGAAGTATATATCCCCTTATATAGGGCGATTTTCAGGTGTCATCTAGAATACTGCGTGCTATACTTCGAGCGCTTTCTTTTCAAAGGAGGTTTTACTAGTAGATTGGGTCAATGACTGGCTACCAATATTAATGAATGTATGTCAAATAAACCCTGAGAGGAACGCCTGATATCACTTCGGCACCGGCGTTTAGAAGGTGACCTAATAAATACCTAAATGACGAGTATGAACAGAACCTGTTCTCTCTAGCGATCAACCTGTCACCTCTGGGATCATACAATGGAGCTCGCGAAAAATCATAACCGTCTGAATTTTGAGAAACAATTCTTTAGTAACAGAGTAGTAAGCTTATGGAATAAACAGCTTGAGCAAATTATCGCTTGCATATCCGTAGCCGCGTTTAATAAGATTTTGTATGCATCGTAGCATGTGCTTTTCCGTGACATCTTATCCTGAATATACAGGACGTCCGTCGGTAGGGGTAGCATGAATTTTTAATTTTTAATTTTACACCCTTTCCAACACAAACAAAAAACAAAAGAAATGAAACTGTACAAAAACTTATTTTATATAATAATATACAATTCTTCAAGAGTATTGGAGCATACAGCGTACCCTACTCCCATGCTATTAACCACACCCTCTCTCATCCCCCACAATTTCTTAGATTTTCTTATCCTGATGGATTTATGTTCCCTTTTCAATCTTCTCAAACAATCTTTCCGTAAAAAAACGTGAATTGTTGCATATATAATTCATTTATCAATTTTTATGACAACTTTATTACAATTCACTCCACTTTTTCCATAATAAACTTTCATTACTGTTCTCCATTTATTTCGCATCGTTGCCATTCGTATATCCTGACAAAATTTAAATGAAACCCTATGGTTATTAGATATTAGGATTTTTTCTTACTTACACTATATTCGTTCCCATTATTGAACGGAAAAAATGTTTAAAAATCCCGCTCACTTCGGTCATTTGCACTGTTATATTTTATTTTTCTGTTCAAATTTTGATAAACTGATCATGTATTGCATGCCTTGGATGTCCAAGAATATATATTATAATAATAATAGTAATAATAATTATTATTATTATTATATTATTATTATTATTATTTTTATGTCACGTTTTGAATGTACGCTCAAATTGTTCCATTTTTTCATATTCGCTGCTATAAAAACCTTGGTATCGAAGGACGGTCTGGATAACCCTTGACGTATCATCGCTTTTCGCATACGACGTGGATACCAAAGAACAATGAACCACATTTGGTGGTGGTGGGTGCTCCTTTGAAGCTTTCCATTTACAGAAATTCAGGATGATCGATTAGCATATCAGCCATTTATAGCCCTGTGACAACTGAATTTAACTGATCTGACGAAGCACTCATCACTCCCGAAAGGTGAGCCGGGCTGTATTTAGGGAGCGCCTCCTAGTAGCCGATGCTAAAAACGAAAATATGTTTGTGTTGACTAGCACGGTTAGAAAAGCCACTTTATCTTCACTGCAAGGCGTTTGTGTATTGTGCGCGCAAGATTGTATTCTCCATAATTCGAATACAGTTTTAATCTATTCAATTCAATTCAATACAATTTTAATGCTCTAAAAGCATAAAGCTTAACCTAAACCACAGACTAATATGGCAATTACGAATGAAATAGGTAATAAAAAGTGGGATTCTTTCGCTTACTCAGAAGTTCGGGAATCAGGTAAAAAATCAATAGGACAGAAACTGTTTCCAAAGTTCAAATCTTTTATAGTGTAAAATATATACTCAGAACTCAGAACTCAGAAGATTTAATGGTAGAAAAAGCAATAAGATTAACAATAACCATAATATGACAAGGTATATGGAACATATAAAAAATGTATAAAATATGTCAAAAATCAGTAGGGACACTCGCATACCGCATGGTTCGTCATAAACTCATCGAGTTTGGAAGCGAAAACCTCAACAGATTCTGATCGTGTGATTTCTTCAGGCAAATAGTTCCAAGTGAAACAAATTCTCATCGAGAAAAAATTACGACGTATATCCAATCGAGAATGCGGAATGATTAAATCCTTTGATCAGGTTCGATGTTTGGATTGGTCGTCATGAAATTGTCCAATTTCGATTTGAATATATCCAAGTTGGGTGAATATGCAACATTACAGGGTAGGGCGTTCCAGGTAAAGCATACACGTACAGAATAAAAATACCTTTGACAGTTTAGTCTCGAGTGGGGAATAAGTAATGTATAGTGGTGACTCCGGCTGGTTCTGGGTGTTAGTCACGTGAAGGGATCGTTGGGGGTATGCAGTATATTAAACATAAGAATCAGATCACCTCTAAGACGGCGGTAGCGAGAGTCGAAAAGATTAAGACGTGTAATACGATCTTCGTATTGTTTGTGCTTTAAACCGCGTATGAGCTTGGTGGTTCGATGATATATTCTCTGCAAGAGGCTGATGTCCTTCTGTAGCCAGGGTGACCAAGCATGAAACCGCATACTCCATGGTTGGCCTCAAGTACGTATTAATTATCCGATGAACGGTTTGCTTCGTGGAACTCCCGAACACGCGTTTCAGCAGGAGCAGTACTCATGACGTCTTTACATAGACAGCTGTGGCGTTATGTGACGGTTTCAAAGTGCTACTCATTCACACACACAAGTCATTCTCCTTGTCAGTGCATTCAAGAATATGGGAACCAAGGGTGTAAGAGAACTCGAAATGTCTTCCAACAGTCAATACTTTGCATTTTCTGACATCAAAGGGTAGTTCAATTCTAAATGACCAGTCTTGTAAGGCATCGATGTCCAGTTGAAGCTGTCTGCAATCCTCAGTTGTGTGTACTTGTGTCCACAGCTTGATTTCATCCGCGAATAACAAGATTTTGCTGCGAACAAGTTTAGGTAAGTCGTTGACATACATCAGGAAAAGAATTGGTCCGAGCACTGATCCCTGCGGCACCCCACGCTCTTGTGGTAACAGGTTGTAGTTGACACGAACGAATGCTTTCGACATATCAAGATAACAAGCGTGTACTGTGAGACCTTTGTCTTTAGCTTGTGTCCAGTCATCGAGGGCGAGCAGAAGTTTTGAAAGGCAAGAGTGTCTTTTTCTGAAGCCGTGTTGTTCGACTGCGAGCAAGCAATTGTTTTCCAGATGTTTTGTGACGCTGTTTGCTACCAGGCTCTCCATCAATTTAGAGATCACCGGTAGTTGTGTTACTGGTCGGTAGTTGGATACTTCGAAACGGTTTCCTCCTTTGTGGATTGGAGTAATGATGCCATTCTTTCAATCACAGGGAACGAGAGTTTGGGTTAAAGAGAGGTTGAACAAGTAGGTGAGAGGCGTTCACAAATTATGAGCACAGTTTTTAAAAATCAGCGGGGTAATTTCTAGTGTTGGGTTTTAGCAATGTTCGGAGGACACTCTCGGATGTAATAGTTAGTTGTTGTAAAATATTTTCTGGTGATATTGCGGGAGTTAAGGGCGAGGTAAGGTGTTTTGTGGGCTGAAAACAGTGGAGAAGAAATAGGCTAAAACTTTGGCAGATTGCGATGCGGTTGTTGTTGTTCCATCAGGTGTCTTTGAGCAGCAACTCCTGGTTTCACCCTTGACCGGTTATTTATGATCTGGTATAGAATTTTGGGATTGGATTCCATTTTGTTGAGTAAATGATTTTGA
>JACCGJ010007880.1:0-20335 GCA_013407085.1 Atriophallophorus winterbourni
GAGGCGGCTGCTTCACAAAATTCCGGTTGTTCGACCTCGGGTGTTGGGTCGGTAATTTTCGTCTCGGGTCTAATCCGATTGGTATCGATAGACGAACGAAGGCGAATTTCTGATGGAGCTTTCCATCGGTTCGCGTACCAACAGTCGAGCGCCGACGTGACCATACTTTCCGACTGGAATGTTATTTTCGTAATTCGGGGGGCATTGCCTTTATAGTTCGGTGACTTGGGTAGGCGTTTTAGCGACGTTGTGAGTGTGGCGGTTATGTCAGATTGCTGCTGTATAAAGCGCCATTGCTCACAGTCGTGAATGTTGTTTTTGGATTCGTCGGCGCCGGAAAGCTCAGGAATGCCGTGTACGTATATACTACGTTTGTCATTATCCTGCTTCCAGTCAAATGACGGCTTTTTCTTGGCTTGCCGTGCTGCCCATGGTAGATCGGCGAAGATGCGGATTGGAGTAGGGGATTTGCGAAGTACGTACGTGGAGAGAAGCACGGTTTCAGCTGCTTCAACGGACTTTAGTGTGACACGCAGAAGTCTGGGTTCTCCTTGGTGAGACGAATTCGGAGGCCTGGACAACCGCACCACGCTATCGGCTTCAGAGGAAACCTGAAGGGTACGGCAAATTTGATCCCATTGCGAAACGTCTTCGGATAGACGTTCTTTAAAACACGGCGACTTGGATTCGGGCACGTTTGTGCAGATCACCGTCATTCTACCATCGCGAGAATTCTGCTTAGGATTTTTCGGTCGGTTAGCAGAAGGACGTGTTGCATCTATCGCTGGGACTAATGGTAGCTTCGAGATATGGGGATCAGTTTGTACACGAGGTGACGCAGCAACGACTGCGGAGTAGACAAGCTTGGTGGCAATCTTGGGGCGGATATCGTCCTTAATAGAATTAGGTGGTGATGAACAGGTCGTAAACTTCGTTTCGAGTAGTTTCACGCGTGCTTCCAGTGAAGAGATGATTTCTTTCTGCTGGTAGAGCAAAGTAAGCAGAGAGCGGATAATCGGTTTTTTGGAACAGTGTACGCAAAAGCATGGTAAGTTTGTGCGCTGTCGATGCTCTTTTAATTCTAACGTTGATAACCCGGAACAACGCGAGTGGAACCATGTGGAGCAACTACTACACTCAATTCCTTCAGCAACGGCTTTGGAGCAGTCTCCCTTGCCACAAATGTTGGCGTCCAAGTTTGTCAAGATTGACGTTGGTTTTTTGCTGGATTTATGCTCTACGTTTTTTGAAGGTTGGCTTTTACCTGTTGTCTTACATTCGCCGGATTTTGGAGTAACTTTACCGTTAGAACGGAGGTTCGATTTTGATTTACTACCAAACATGATGACAATAATCGAATAAAAAATAAAATCTGTCACGACAAAAAAGATTCAACTTGCGCGCCAGTTATTTATGTTATTCAAGTCAGCCCTAACCAGTACACCCAAATCCTTAACACACTGTGTGGCGTTAACACTGAGGGAATTCCCTGCCACCCACCTGGACCGAAATCTTATCAACCAGTGTTGACAATAGTTGGCTCTTATTTAAGTTCAGTGGGAGATCCCACTGATATGACCAGTTGAACCATCGAGTTTATGACCCGCTCAAGGTCGTGCATCAAGGTATCTTCATCCCTTGATCCGATGAATTTCACATCATCCGCGAAAATGAAGCATGGGCACTTCAATTCAGAGGACAAGTCATCGATGAAAATCAGGAATAGAAGAGGGCCAAGTACCGAACCTTGGGGTACACCACTGAGCACGTCGGTTTGATTCGACAGCGTACATCCTACTCTCACTCGGAATGTCCTACCTGTAAGGAAGGCCTTTATCCAAGCAAGTAGACTACCCCGTATGCCTTTGGCTGCAAGCTTAATCTCTAGAAGGCGGTGATTTACGGAATCGAAAGCCTTGCTGAAGTCTAGGTAGAGGGCTTCGACAGGCTTCCCTTCATCCATCCTTTTAGTGGCTGGCTTGCCGAAATAAGTTGGCTTGCCGAAAAGCTGGCTTGCCGAAATAGAGCTTGCTTGCCGAAAAGCTGGCTTGCCGAAATAGAGCTGGCTTGCCGAAATAGCTGGCTTGCCGAAATAAGCTGGCTTGCCGAAATACCTCCACGTGGTGCCAGCTGGGTGGGCTCGGTTCTCCGAGCTCAGCGAAAGGTTCGGCGGTGTTGTCTGAGGGTGTGGTGGGTTTTCGCCTGGCAAGCGTTCTCCCTATAAAAAGCCACAAAAATCCAATGATGACATCACGACGCGGCGGATGTGACTCGCCGCTCCAAAAGTCACTGCCCCTTGTCCTATCCAAGGACATTGTATGGTGCACAGGCAAAAACTGAAGTCACCAACCTTTCAACGGGGTTATCGGGATCCGAACTGGAAATTCCCAGAAAAGGGCGTATGAACCGCTTCGTCGGTCACCGGCCACCGATAGGTGCGAACCTCTCTCGCTCCACTGCCTTGTGGGTAAAGGCTCGGGGTGGGACCCCCTAAACGAAATCTCCCCTACTTCGGTGTAGGCAACCGGGTAGTATCATGCCTACGTTCAACGATGCCGATGACAACGCTTTGTACCCCCTTCTCGCTTTGTACATCTCATTGTTTATGTTGAACGGCACTATATCTGTATCAGATTGTGCAAATATAATAATAATAATATTCCTTTTAGTGGCAGTATTGAGAAAGCTAAGGAGGTTAGTCAGGCAGGATCTACCCTTAAGAAATCCATGCTGAGTTACACTCAACAGAGAATGCCGACAAAGATGCTGACAAATTTTATCACGCAGCAGTTTTTCCATTACTTTCGAGACGGTGCTGGTCAGGCTGACCGGTCTATAGTTACCAACAGTTGACCTGCAACCACCCTTGTGTATTGGCACGACTATGGCTTCCCTCCACTTACTGGGAACAACTCCTAGTTGCAGGCATGAATTAAAGAGCTGGCAAAACGGTTCGGCAAGCACTGAGGCAAGATTTTTAAGCATAATTGAGTAGATGCCGTCCGGTCCCTCAGATTTGTTGACCCGAACATGGATAAGTGCGTCAAACACCTCAGCCTCATTGAAGGACAACTCATCTAATACATGGACACCAGGTGTCAGGTTAAGCAGACCTGACGGTGCGTTTGAAGAATTATCCCGTCGTTGAACGCTACTGAAAAACCCTGAGAAGGCAGTCGCCTTAGACAGGTCGGTATCGGCAACTTTTCCGTCCTCCAGTTTCAAATCCCCTATGTTTTCCCTAGTTTTTCCTTTTGACTGTGCGTAGCTATAAAACCTTTTCGGGTTGGATTTAGCATCCCTAGCTAGAGATAACTCAAAATGCTGTTTGAGCACACGTTGTAATTTAACACAGGCATTCCGAGCGGTTTTGTAGCGGGCCCAAGAACCAGAAGTAAGGGATAGCTTATATTGCCGCCATAGACGATCCCGTTTACGGGTAGACCTACGGACTCGAGGAGACCACCAGGGTGGCCTTCGATGCCTTCTCACACACTGCAGCGGAACGTGCTTGTCTTGTAACTCGTTTAGATACTTAGAAATTCTATCCCAGTTTTCATTTACATTTGAATCGCTAGATAACTGAAGGGAAGATTTTGAAGTCTGCAAGAGTAAACCCCAGTCAACACGCCTAAAATTGCGTCTAGGACGAGAGAAAGGTTTGCGAAAACGCAATATCGCTTCGAAGCTTATCATTACGTGATCACTTTTGCCGAGCGGCGGTAGGTACTTTAAATGATTGATGGCTTCTAGCTGGGACGACAATACCAAGTCAAGAGTGGATGGAGTGCATCCATGGCGAATCCTTGTAGGATCATTGACATGCTGGTGCAGCGCATGATTATGGAGCCATTCGAGAAAGGTGTCAGATTGCTGGGTGACTAGACCAGTTGGGACAGGCCAATCAATGTCTGGGAAGTTGAAATCACTCAAGATAAGTACACTGTGAGCTGAGTGAAACAAACCGCCGAGTGTCTCAATAAGCTGTGTAAACTCCTGTATGGTTGCACTGGGCGTGACGTAAACACAAGCAATCGCCAGTGCTGACTTATAGCAAGTCAGGACACTAGTAACAACTTGGACATTTTCAATAGCGAGTGACAACCCTGGGCCCGTATTGTGCAGACCATATTCAAGGAAAAGAGCCACGCCCCCGCCTCTTCTATCGCCAGGTCTATCGCATCTGATGACAAGATACTGTTCGCTGATACTAGCTGGCACAACATCGACCGCAGACAGCCAGGTTTCAGACAGCGCTATAACCCTCGGGTGTAGCTCGGCTACACGAAGAGAAAGTTCAGACCACTTATTTCTTAGGCTGCACACATTAGCGTACAACACAGTGGCACTGGATACGCGAGCTTCTAAGCTGAGTCGTGCTTTGCCCTCGGTCGAAGCACCCGGGGAAGCTGCACATTTTTTGGCGTACTGCTTAATGCAGGAGAAGCAATATCGTGTACATCTTGCACGACGGTAATGGAACGTTGCCTAACTATTAGGCCCTCATTTATAACATGGGAGCTGCAACTAGAAAGGCTTGACTGGCCTCCTTCTTCATTCAAGCTAAGCAGATCGTCGTGCGCACCTGATAGCAAGATCATAGGTGATGCACGCTCCGGTACGATCGTTGTTGATGCAGTGGCGAGCGGCTTCGCTTCAAGCTGAAGGGGAGCGGATGACCCTACAACTAAGTTAATCCCAGTCGGAGCTACATTGTACTGCCTCCTATCAAAATGAGGGTTGTCAGGCTTCACTTGGAGTTTGTCTGAAGTGGCGTTAGTTATGTGTCCCGCCTTAGACAAAAACACATCGCGATCTGCCTGAAATTTGAACTCGACGAAGATCGGTCGAGGCCGGTTGTCCATCTTTCATCTACCCACACGATGAACTCGCACCGTGAGCGTGAAAGGCTTCATCCCAACCATGCGAAAGAGATCGTGGATACCCCTGCGGTCCAAATCTCGTAGAGATTTGGATTCCTTGATGAAGGGCTCGGCACGATTGAAAACGAGAACATTACGAGTTCTATTTTTTCGAGCCGAAGAAGGGCCATGTAATGATTCAATTTTGTTCCGAAGACTATTCAGCTCCAGAATAATTTGATCCATGGCGTTGGAACCGACAACATTTGTATGTTGCTTTCCATTTTTACCGGAATTAGTAGTCTTAGCCTGCTAATTTGGGGTGCCTGCAGTATTGGACACCATTCGTGAAGGTAGTCTAAGACTAGTAGGTGATTGCTTGACCAGAGTGACGTTAGCGTCGGTAAGTTGTGGTTTAGAGCCCTTGAACACCCGCTTTTTAGAAGGCTTAGGTTTATTTTTTGCCTTGACAGAGGTGGATGGCACGGGAGGGCGGGATAACTGGCTCGAATGTTTGGCCTTGTTAACCACCGAAGTTCGCCCAGGGACTAAATTGGACCGATGCATAAGTTTGGTCGAACACGGATTCTGGCGTTGAATTAGGCGATCGTACCCTATCCCAGTTATTACGCTTCATGCGCTCTCCAGTCGGGCAGACTAATATGGAAAATTCTATATTACACCACCTTTGGCTCAAGTGTTTACCAGTGAACACTAAGACTATTCTCGCCGCGTCTAACGATTTCCTAAAACTCGAAACTCGGGCTGAAACCACTGATAAAATCCACGATTTTATGGCTCCACGAACCGTTAACGCAGTTACACACAGTATCACTACCACTGATTGTTCACCAATAAACGCCATCACCGAATGTCTATCAAGACTTGGAGCTGCAATTAACTTGGGTAGCCCTAGAGGTTCTAATCGTAGCCCTCGACGCCGTCAGAGTTCGAAAAACCAAACGCCATTCTGCTATTTCCACTATCGATTTTGCGACCGTGCAAAGAAGTGTCGACCTGGATGCCAACACCTAAAGGCTTTCCAAACAGCCTGCAGGAATCTTCCATGCCAGCTAGTAATGGCGACAGCTACTGCTGGCCACGGCACAGTCGCCTGCTTTTCCTGTACGATTCATCCACCCGGTTGAGATTTCTCGTTGACACAGGTACTGGAGTCAGCGTTCTTTCCCGATCTCAGGCACAACGCAACTTGACACCATCCGTCATTATACTACAGGCGGTGAAACGTGGTGGTGAAACGTGTCTGACATTAAATCTTGGTTTGTGTAGGCAATTTCCATTTGTCTTCTTGATTGCGGACGTCGAAAAACCGAATAAATAAGTAAATAAATAAATGAATTTTAATCTTGGAGATCCAAGGCATGTTTAACATGATCAATAATTTCCAAAAGCTTTGTACAATCAGATTATAGTATGTACATTTGCAAAAACAATTTATTCAAGGTCATTTGTTTCAGCGGGAATGTAGCCAGCGTCAATACACTTCGTGTGTTTGTTGCCGAACACGACAAATTTTTTTCAATGTTCTGCAAGTTTACTTTCCTCACACGCCCTTCGTCCAAAATCGACATATCTAAGCATAAAGTCCTCCACCACATTCTCGCAAATGGTCCCTGGTTTTTGCACATACCTGTCGCCTAGCCCCATAGAAATTAAAGGCGTTAAAAGCGAGTTTTAACTTATGATCAACATGGGAAACGAACGTCCAATTAGGAATTCATGGGCTTCTCCCATACATATGATTGCTAAAAAGAACAGTGATTGGAGACTCTGTGGTGATTACCGCGCTCTAAATAATATTACTGTTCCGGACCACTATCCCATTTCTCATATTCATGATTTTACGTTGAACCTCCGCGGTAAATATATGTTCTCCAAGTTGGATTTAATTTGAGCATATCATCAAAGTTCAGTGGCCCCGGAAGATATTGCAAAAACTGCAGTTATTACTCCGTTCGGCATATTCGAATTCATACGAATGTCATTTGGTCTAAGTAACGCAACCCAGTATTTCCAACGTTTCATGGATGAAGTTTTACGAGGCCTGTATTTTGCCTATATTTATTTTGACGGTGTTTTTATCAAACTCACCCCCTGACGAGCACGACCAACATATGCACACCATTTTACAACGTTTCATTGAATATGGCATCACGATCCATTTTGAAAAAATGCGTTTTTAATCTATGTTCGTCGAATTTCTGGGTTGCACGATCGACATTGATGGTATTCAACCCGTCCATGCAAAAGACCAAGCCATTGCCGACTACCACCTAGCACAGTCTATAAAAAGTATGTGTATGGGTATGGTGAACTACCACTGCCGTTTTATCCCGCAGTACGCCCAAACCCGCCGATTGCTTACAGATCTTATGAAAGACAAAGCGAAGACACTTGTTTTGAGCACTGAAGCCACATCTGCGTTCACAGCTATCGAGGAAAGGCAGATTAAGACAACCACCTTCAAACATCTCAACGCAGACCCCTCGACGCGTCTTTTATTAACTACCGATGCATCGCAGGTGGCTGTTGGCCCTGTTCATCAACAGATTGTGGATGATAATATTTAAACACTCACATTCTTTTACAAGCATCTTCAGCCGACCCAAATTAGTTACAGCACATTAAGCCGATAACTATTAGCCATTTATTTTGCTGTTAAACATTTTGGTCATTTCCTATACTGACCATAAACAGCTGAGTTATTCTCTACGAACACCGTCAGATCGGCATTCCCCGCGAGAGCAGCGTCACCTTGATTTTATCTCTCAGTTTACCACGGACATCCGTCATATCGATGGCTGCAGCAACGTTGTAGCTGATGCGTTATCCCGTGGAGACATCCATGAGCACTCAAACGCTGCTAGCGATCTTCTCGAGATAGCCTGACATCGAAAGACCGACCCTGAATTCGACGCAATCAAGACTAACTCATCCCTCAAGATAGTCCGTTTGCCATTGCTTAACTGTGATGTATATATTTACTGTGACATTTCCACCGGAAATCCGAGGCCCTTCCTTCTTCAATCATATCGGCGGAAATTTTTCGACCATTTACATGGTTCATCTCACCCTGGAATACGTTCTACAGTCTTATATCCGTACTGACGTTCGCCTCTGGGCTAAACATTGTATTGCTTGCCAAACGTGCAAGTTACATCGTCAAAAAACCTCCCCTGGCAAATTCGATCTTTTGAATTCTCGTTTTCAACATGACATAGTTGGTCCTCTACCAATTATTAACAATTTTTCCTATCTGTTGACCTGTGTCGATCGTTACACCTGCTGGCCCCGAGCGACCCCCTTACACGATATTTCTTCCGCCCGTGCTTTCATGGAATCATGGATTTCTTTTGTCGGATTTCCCTCAACGGTTACCACTGTTCAAGATTCACAGTTTACCTTCGCACTATTGCGGGACTTGAATCGAATCCTCGGTTGTTCTTATCCCCGTACCACTGCTTATCACCCTGCAGCCAATGTTATGGTAGAACGTTTACACGGCCAGTTAAAGGCGGCAATCACTGCCTCTTCTAACACACAATGGTCTGAACGATTACTTATCATACTTCTGGGCATTCGTAATACAATCAGAGAAGACGTATGTTGTTGTTCCACTGAGCTTGTTTTTGGATTGAATTACAGACTTTCCGGTGAAATGTTCATGGATGATCGCACCACCGGCGAAATTGATCCTATGTTAACCGGTTAAAACAACATTTTCGATCCATTCGGCCTACACCCACACGACCAAACACTCTACTTGATCATATACACCGTGATCTACACACATTCACCCACGTGTTCGTTCTCGTTGATAACGTCAGGAAACATTTGCAGGAAACTCATAACGATCCGTACAAATTCCTGCAACGCAAACCGAAGTATTATATTCTTGAATACAATGGAATGAGTGATTCAATCAGTATTGATCGTCTGAAGCCCGCATACATTGAACAATCGTTACCCTGTGTGCCTCCATCCTCTACACCCACTACTCAACATATGACTGACGATATGTCAAACCCATCCTGTACCCCTTCCACCCAACCATTGACTGATACATTTTCCACCCCATCACAACCATCCACACGCGTTCCCGATACCAAGTGCATCAAACGAAACCGTTTCGGTTGAAATATTGTACATATTATTCCATGGAACTTCAAAACACTGACCGTATATATATATATGTAGCTAAAGAGGTCAGTGATCTTATTTATACTATTCCTAAGGGCAAGCCAGACGCAAATCTCACATCCCCATTAATAGATCAAATTGGTATTTCAGAGCAAAAAAAGCTCGACACCCTCTTTTCCAAAATGGCTTCTGGTGAAGAAAAAACATTCACAGCTTCTTTGACAGATGAAAGAGCTACTTGGATGAATGAAAGTATTTTCAAATACTTGTTATTATAAACCTGACAACTGACATTTGTCAAGTGCTTGCTAGTTTGATTACTTACGTATCATTAGCGGAACTAGCACTAGCGGCTGATAGTATGCTCGAAGCAAAGAAAGCCGACTGAATTACGGTAGATTCTGCACAAATCAATTCGCACTGTCATGATCGTGATAAAAAACACGTCGCTGAACTAACGTTTGTAGTGAAGTCGCATTTGCCTAAATCTTCGAACCGATCACGCTCAAAATCTAAATCTCGACCATTGAGAATCCCTGAGCGCACATGTTAGTACCACAAAATATATGGGGATAAAGCCTCAAAATGTATTTCCTTATGTTAAAAAACCTTCAAAATCAGGGGTCAGCCAGTATCGTCGACTACTGTACCCGGCCCAGCAACCACGACTCGCCTGTTCTACGTTACAAAAAATCGAGTGGTCTACGTTTCCTAGTCTATACTGGCGCTGAAATTAGTGTCACATCTCCAGCATTCAGTTCCTCAAGACTGTCGTCCTATACACTTCCAGCAGCAAATGGCACTCGTATTAACACTTACGGCCAACGACGTTTAACCCTCAATTTAGGAATAAGACGCAGATACCGCTGTGTTTATCAACGCTAAGGTTAATTGCTACATAATCGTTATCGACTTTTTGTCTCACTTCGGTCTAACTGTCGATGTGAGACAACGGAGATTAGTGGATACGACAACCTCTTTACAAGTGTCAGGCATCACTACTACAGCCATTTCATCTGGTATCAATGTTGTCATTCCAGAAACTTCGACATTTAGTTCTATACTGCATGAATTCCCATCCATCATACAACCCACACGACCGACAGACAAAGTGACCCATCGTCACTAGCGGACCACTAGTCTCTTTTACACCTTGGCGAATTCATCCTTCCAAACTCAAAGCCGAGTTTGAGCATATGCTAGAGCTTGGAGTCATTTACCCTTCCTCCAGCTCTAGGTCATCACCACTACATATGGTTCCCAAGAAGATCTCAGATGACTGGAGGCCATGTGGTAACCACCGCGCTCTTAACAACCTAACGTTGCCAGACACATACCCTGTATCACCTATTCACGATTTTTTGAATCTATCTGCCACAACTATACATACTTAACGTGAACTTGTCCGTGCTCACTACCATCTTCCAATGACTGAGGAAGACACACTCAAAACGGCAGTCACAACTACATTTAGCTTATACAAATTTACTCGAATGCTTTGGTCTGAGAAATGTTGCACAGACTTTCCAGCGTTTCATCGACGAAGTCCTGCGAGGCTTGCCGTTCGCCTAAGCATACATAGACGACGTCTTAATTGCTAGCAACTCTCCAGAGGAGCTCGCAACACTTTCGTATTGTTTTGGAGCGCTTCGTAAATGACGGGATCAATATCAACCATGTAAATCAATCTAGATTTTCTCGGTCATCGCCTCAGTCGTTTGGTTTTACACCTCTTCCTAAAAATGAGAAGCGATTTCCGAACAACGGTAACTCAGTTGTGCCGTTGTATCGGTTCGATCATTTTTCACCGCCGTTTCAATTCAAACGGTGCAAGAATCATTGCACCTCGGACCGATTTGCTCAACTCTAAAGTAAAATCACTTCAGCTTCCGCCAGAGGCACATGATGCTTTTATTGCATTCAGAAGCCTATCTGCATTCCCATCGAACTGTCTTTCATTGATACAGACCGGACCTTCTCTTTATCAGTGATGACCGATGCCTCCAATTCGGCTGTTGGAGGTGGTTTACAACAACACCATAAAAACAAAGTCCGTCCATTGTCAATTTTTCGCAGAAGCTTAATCCGGTACAAACCCGCTACATCACATTTTGTCGTAAATTACTTGGGATATATTTAGCCATATGGCATTTCCATCACCTATTGGAAGGTCGTGACTTTTTCATTTTTACGGATAACAAACCGCTAACGTTTGCTCTGCATTCTCAAATCGATCGTCATTTGCCGCGCGAGATTCTACACTTGAATTACATATCTCAATTCTATACTGATATTCGTTACTTCAAACGAGAGGCGAACTTGGTTGCCGATGCTTTATCAAGGCCTGACACTGTGCAAATTTTAAATACAATATTTACACCACTCTGGTACTTACTTGTCAAGTAATTTGTATTAGCGGTTTTGGGTTTTATTCGCACTGATCGCATGCGCAAACCCATGCAGACCACATAAGCAGGACTAATCAAAGTCATTAGCCGCTGTGCCAAATACTTCCTCATCGAGCAAATTGGTGCTCAAGATACGGTTACTATTGACCGCTTGAAGGCAGCTTTTATCGAAGCAGTGTGCGATGAAACACTCCCTCAAACGTTCACACCTAAAGTGTTACCCTCGATGTTGACATTTTTCCTGTAACCCCACCCACTCCTATTGCTTTCCGTGTGCCTCAAACAGCGAAATCAATCCAACCACGTGAACTCACTCTCACATTTTCTGACGCACACTCCCTAATTTGAAAAAACTGGATCAGGTTGTGAAGTAAGGTGGTTTGCTAATCTTGCAGACTACGCGAATTAACTTTTTCGGTTAGGGCTATTGACCCTTCTAACGCTTTTGGGTGATTTTAACATTGAATATTTTATTTTACTTATCGTTTTTATTTTTGTCATTAATTTGTTCTAATATATACATGTAAATACGTGCACAATTTGAATATATTATTCACGCCACTCGCGTATTCTGTTTCGAGACAAGTATATCGTGTGTGATTGTTTTGGATTTGTATGATCTGTTACGTTGATAACTGTATTCCGGTTAACCAGAAAGCGTACGCTGTCTATGGTGAAATCTCCACTGGATCACCCGTTATAACAGCATTACGCCGGTAACAAGTACAATTTGATTAACTGCCATTTAACCATGTCATAGTTAAATACTCTAAAAATATGGGGAAGGGTGGGAACTAAAAAGCTTCTGAACTTATAAACCATTAGTCAGGGACACACTGGGGTGAGGTACTTACACCTCGAATCAAACATGCATTCAGGCAATCTGATTCAGATATGGTGCCGTTCAACAAAAAATGAAACTTACAATTGACGGGCGGAAAAGTGAATATTTTTGTCCATTTGCACACGTCATCTTTATAATTTTTTGTTTTTCATTATAGTTAATGACCGAGCACAAAAATAATGTCAAGGGGAATAAAGGTGATGCCTTCATTCCATTGGTGTCGGTGAATTGCCATCGCTGGCAATGTGTCGAACCAAAATCTCTCCTTTTCTTGCTCCTCATCTCGGCAAGCTGGCTCGTCTAACCTTGGCTAAAGGAGAAGTGAGCCTTTTTAAGCCACTCTTCCAAGTCAGAGGCTGACAACCAGCCACATTTTTCCTGTCTGTCCCAGGTAAGGCTTAGAGCGTTTGGCGTGGTAACCGTTCAGGGTTCATTCACGTGATATGCCCCGAACAACGCAGACGATGTCTGTTAATGGTTGTTTCGAGGCTAGTGTCGTAGCGTCCGAAAACTCAGCACCTACCCTAGAGTTGCGAACGTGGTGCTGCCGCCGAACGTAAGCATTTCTTCGCATAGAACGTTGGCAGAAAACATCCAGTCTTTTGACGTCTTCTGCGCGAACGGTCTAACATTCATTTTCGTAAAGCAAAACTTTCCTTATCGAAGTGGAACATATCCTTCCCTGCTAACTCATGTTCAAATCACTTCTCTTCCGGAAGCTTTTAAGATTGGTGAATGCACGTCTGTCCTTAGCTATTCGCGACGTGATTTTAAGTTATATTCGACTTCCAGCATCCCTCAGGCTTCCTAGGGAGTTGAACTACTAAACATGATCGAGAACAAGTTTATTTATTGCAAAATTTAGCCGATCACCTGATCAGTCCTGAACGAGCACTTTACACATGCTCGGAGTTAGATGCCTTTATATACGCATCCCTTTGTATAAATGTTTGGTCATCGCGCAGTATGGCAATATCATCAGCATCATCCAGGGATAAGACAAGCCAACCTAGAATGAGCTCAACGCCTCCCGTGTAGAAACTACTATGGGCACTTCAGAGGACGTCCTTGATGGCAAGTTGAACATGAAAAGAGAGATTGGATCGTGTTGTCTTATACCTGTTGAAGACTTGAGTGTCATTGAAAGACTATCGCACGCCCTAACCCTCCCTATCGAATGAGCGTATAAGTCCCCTAGGATATCAACGTACTTCGATTTGATCGCATTGCGAAGTAAGCAGATCCATAAGGAAGATCTGTCAACCGAGTAAATGGCGGCATTTATATCCAGAAACAACACTATTTTTGCTTGCTGATACAGGTGTTTATGTTCGAACAACCGACGTAGAACAAAGATCTGGTCTACACATTCGTGCCCTATCCAAATGTCAGCTTGCTCTTCGCGAGTAGTGTCCTCCCTAATCAAGGAAAGGCTGTGAAGAATGATGGCAACAAGTATTTCACCGGCAAAACGGTCCGGAGAAAATGGAGTCCAACGTCAAAAATCTCAGTCACGATATAAACATCAATGTGTCTATCCAACGGTTGAGTTACGCGCCCAAGCCCACTAAGATATTGACACGACAATACGTGAGATGTGTACGGTATTATTGAAGTAAAATAATTATACAATAAAAATAGCAAACCTCAATTATTCCACTTCGCACTGAATCCAAAAACACGAATATTCAACTGTTACAATGACAAGAATACGTCAAACAGAGTAAACATAGCCTTCCATGTCTGCACTCAAACTTTGTTTAAAATTTGAAACAAATGTGGCGTTTACAACTGCTGCAGGCAGTGCGTTTCGAAATCGACGAATTTCAATTAGCAAGAAATTGCTGCGGCAGATAAAGCGGCTCGTTTTGCATGACTGTTAATCTTGGTCAACAAGAGATGACGAGAGGGAGATTTTGGCATTTACCGATGATGTATAAGTAGTGCCTATTGATCAACACCCCTGAGAGCCTCAACCTTGTGGTTATTTAAACCGTCTTTCCAGTTTGAATTTTCAGTATCTTTGCACGGCAATGTTTCACCTTGTGTTTCTGAGGATGCATTGAGTGTGCTAATTCTCTCATCACTGGCAATATTTTTCTGTTTTTGCCAAGTATGTATCACGAAGTATGTCATGACATTTGTTAGGTAAGTATGTTTCAAAGTATTTGGCCCATCATCTTCCGTAATTGGAGGAACGGCGAATCCTGAATGTACTCACAACGACACTCCAAACAACAATCGTTTTTGCTATATAAAGCCACTGTTTGTAGTCGGGTTGTTGTTCTTTGAAAGTCTCGTCTTATTGGCAACCTCTGGAACCGTAGAAGAATTAGACTGCCCCCGTTGCACTTCTTACGAACATCGATACGTTTTTTTCTTTCTCACCAGAATTTCCCAGCGTAGATTCTAGTATTGCACTCGGGAAACTTACGTAGCATGTGAGAATTCACTATAACAATTACAATATCCTTTCCCATATGTAGTGGTATTTTCAGTAGACGTGGTTCACGAAAATATTAGAAGCATGCATGGCGGACCAAACATGTAACTGCTGTAGGTCTGATGTTATCCAAACGGATCGTTGTATATTATTAATAATAATGATAATAAATAATGCAATTAATGTCTGTATGCTGAGCTCTAAGCTCTAAACGCGATCGTCCTGAGACAAAGCCCAAGATTCACAAATCAACAAACACACATTTAATTAAAGCTACTCAGACATTCGAAACATTCGAACAATTTTCCAGCATCAGTTATAAAGCGGTGCTCGCTAGATACAATTCGGATAATATCTCGGTGTTGTGACCATCAAAATTTTCAAACGGACAAAAAATAATTTGGCACTGGTGCGTGCTTTTCTGCAGCTTTCCACCAAAAGAAATTCTGGACGATCAATTGGCTCGTTATCGACTTATGTCCTGTGCAAACTAAATTAAACTGAGCTTAACTTAACTGATCTAAATGTCCAATTAACTGACAATTACAGTTGAGTAAAAGAAATCTAAATATTAACCATTATTGAAAAACATTTTCGGCTATCTTTCGCATTTCTGCGCATTTAAGTTTCATTACAGTCAATTGTTAGATGTCTCTAAGTGAATATTGTTTGAATGGCAATCAATAATACTTTAATTCATATCCTCATTTTTAACTAGCATGCTTCAATATACATCTTACTTCGAATAAAGTGCGTTCCTGATTCTCACTTCTATTCGTTAGTTGGTAGTTTCATTCTATGCAGTACAATATCTCCACAGCAAAATTCTCAATCCGCACTAAAACGAAACTGGCCCCCAGACCTCAAACTAGTGGAATAAACCACCTTCGCCTAGCGGACAAGAAAACAGCTCATGGTCAGGAAAGATCAATCTATTTACAACAATCAAAATGAATACGTTTGGAAAATCAACAATAGAGATTCTTCGCGCGTCATTGATGGACCTTATCCATTGATCATCAGTGTTGCCGAAAACATTCTAGACTTTTCCTTGCAATAGCTGTGTTTTCGTAATATATCAGATCACGTACGGATTACCTGGAAACAACTTTAAAAACCGTTACCTTTATATTTATAGGACGTTAAATTCCGCTGAAACAAATGACCTTGAACAAATTGTTTTTGTAAATGTACATCCTATAATCTGATTGTACAAAGCTTTTGGAAATTATTGATCATGTTTAACATGCCTTGGAATTCCAAGAATAAAATTTATTCATTCATTTATTTATTTATTTATTACTCTTCACCAAATAATCACTATATTTTTAACACTTGCTTTTATTCAAACTGATGTATTTTAGCTCGTGTTTCGGTCGCCTCAAAACTGTTCAGTTAAAAGCAGCCTGACTTTAGATTTAAGAAGTTTTATTGTGTAACCCGTTGTCGTCCTTTCAAAGCAAAGCATCAGTAAACCATGGAATATTGCTGGGTTAATGATGATTGTGGTGCTTCTGGTTACGTAAACATTACAGTAGATACATAAATATAAAAATTAACCACTCATAATAATCCTCCAATCAGAAATAAATTCTTCCTAGATTGGCGATTTGCAGATTCATTCCAGACTCCGAACTGTTATCACAGATGTAGATGCGGCAAATCCGATAAAATGTGTAGTGCTGCATTATGTATTGGTGTTTTTATAGCGGGCAGCACGGATATCATGTGAAGGGAGGAGAGCAAATTCGATCGGCAATAGAAATTGCGGTAGGAACAGCTCACAACCTTAAAGATGATCGCAGGATATTTGGTACAGTGGGTCGGTCGGCTAGAAGGCCTTTAATCGCGTATGAACTACATCATCACCGGAACTCTGTGATGTTTGGATAGAAAAAGCACGCTGTGACTCATAACGACATAACACGTTATCTGATGAAGACATTCGTTGAGCAAGAATGGCCATGCTGAAAAACATGTTAATAAATGAGAAATAAATAACAATGTTCACATTATTTCATAAGCTTATCAACATTAGGTGTTTTTTTAATTTAAGAGATTAATGATATGAATAAAGTTGTGCTATAATTAGCAGGATCCGAGCGGCTGGAACTTTTAAAAACAGTGGATATCTAACAAGAATTACATTCCTGAAGAAAGTGAGCGGTGTCTAACGAATGCTGCAAAAATACGTCAAGTGTTTTACTAAGGAAACGGGATGCTACTGAAAGTGATTTAGGATGAACGTTGTCAAAACGCTTTGATAAATATTGTTTTTAGTTGTGGCCGTTTTCGACAGACCAGAGAAGAGGTTAACAACACGAAATAGAGTTGAGGATACGAATCTAGATTAGGAAGTATCGTATTATCCTACATGGTTATGAACATTAGAGTAAATTATTACAGTGAAGCATCAGTCGCCTCTTATGCTAAGGTGGTTTAATGATCTGAGAACCTAAGTGGTGGAATACTGTTTTTTAAATACCGTTTTGCATTTATATGTTGATATATGCATTTTGGATTTGACAAAAACTTTCCGGTCAGGTTTGACGAAAAAGCCTGTCAACACGGCAGACGATAATGCAACAATTTCTGAGGCGTTCATAGGCGTCCTAATTCGCAGTTGTCTGGCAAAATATGAAGGCATAACAACATCGGTTCCTTTTTATGATGATCTTCCGTGTACTGCTGCGTCGAAGCGATGAAGATTGTTTGACGCCGATCTCTTTTCATGTTGAAGCTTGTTCAAGTAAGACGAGATAGACATTGACAAAGCAATATCAAGATCCTCTGTCCTCAGGATGTCCCAAGTATTGGCGGCAACAATGTTGCAGATAAGGTTGTAATCAGTCAATTGGTGGGTCAAGGGTTAAGTACAGTCTGATTTATAGGCATAACAGACGTGAGAAAATAATATTACAACATGATTACTTCTGCCTAAAGGAGGTTCAATTCATAAATTATGAAATATAAGTTCGTGTGTATTAAATCCAGGACAAGTGGATTATTATTTCCATCACATCTCATCGCTTCATGAGTATGATTGTGTGCTGGATGAGTAATTTTCATATCATAGAGTTGTGCAGAAAAGTAGTGTTGTGTGTGACTTAGTGTCAACACGGTGCAAATAAGATCATCAATGAGCTAAACATTCCAATATCGGATAGATAGTAGAGCGAATAAAAAATAAGATCATCATTTCTCACAATATTACTAGGAGAACGGTGAATTACTACTACTAGCACAACATCGCTGTTCCAGAGTTTGAAAGTACACTATAAATCATCCACAGAAAAAAGTTCTGGATCGTCAATGAGTGCGCAATTAATAGTCTCTTGGTAATATAGGAGCACGCTTCCGATTATGAATAAAGGATAACATCAGAGGATATGCATTATTGGCATTGCGATTACGAAATCAATAATATCATCTTCGGTACCATCAACAATAGTACAATTTTGAAGAGATTGTCCTTAAGATTATTCGGCAAATTTACAAATGAATGCTTGAGCACTGGTGTGAAACAAGTAATGTTCTCGCGTAGAAAGTCAAATGGTGTACAGTGAAAATCATTTTTTTCAATTTCAATTGCTGAAGATGATATTCCCAGGACTTTCACCACAACCGCCCTCGACCCTTTGAATTTATTCGGATGCCTTTTATCTTGGGTACCGCCACGCACACGTTTAGGCCATTCAAAGATGGAACACCTTTCATCTCCGCTTATATCGAAGACGTTAACATTGACATTAGCGATTCTTTACTCGCTAACTTTTTTCTACTGACTGCACATTCTTTGTCGGAATAAATAAAATAAATAAAATAAAATAAAATAAATTTTGTTCTTGGAAATTAAAGGCATGTTAAACATGATCAATAATTTCTAATAGCTTCGTACAATCAGAATCTACGCATATAGATCTCGTGGCCTATCGATGCCCAGTGAGATAATTCAAGGTAGCATCTGTTGCTTCTTTCAGTTCCGTCAATGTCGCCTTCCACACTGTTTTTCTGACCTGTCATTATCCTATTGCTTTAGGAACCGTTTAGCTTATTTTGACCTTGATTTACTGCGCACAATTTGTCGTAATCTCGATTGCGTGGGACGGTCGGACATTTGAACTTGATTTGATTTTTGACTCGTGTACATAAATTGGGTACGACTCGAATGTATTGAGATTGAACCCGTGTTGAGATTATACCGGTTGAACCCAATATTGAGGGATGTTTTTACTATATTTGCTTGCCTCAATACAGTACCGCTTTTATAGACAAATCCGCTTTGTGTTTTGATATACCTCTGGGATTTCGCACGTCACTGAACTTGGGACGTTTCATTGATTGTGAAATACAATCAAAACTACTCAAATATACAGTACTAAATAGTGCTCAGTTAATTCGGTGTGTTCATCCGTCTTCCGGAATTTCGATTCGACATTTGCAAGCAATCGTATAGCAGGTGGAATGTTCAAGAAAGGTTTTACCATGTCGCTCGAGAACGAAGTCTCTGATGAGTTTGATTCGATTTTTGATACCTTTCCTGAGGACACTTTCACTAATGACTCTCCCCACAGTTCATTTTCTCAATCTTTGCAAACATTCGGACACCGTTTCGCTGAACCAGCAGAGGCAAGACTCGACGAAACGGAAAAAAAGAAAAGCAAGAGAGAGGAGAAAATTAGAGCAGGAAATTGCTATCGATAAAATTGAAATTGAGATAAAGGAGAGAAAAATTAGAAAAATCAATTTAGAAAGAATGCTGAGTCTTCTTACCGATGACGAAAATTATTTCGAAAATGTTGTCGCCACCGTGGGTCTAACCTGCGACCTCAGTCCCCCGAGCGAAGCAGATAACCGCTGCACCATGACCACATTGACCTGTTGTCCAATCCGAAACATCCAAAGGTTTGACTGCAATAGCCCTGGTGAACTAGAAATTTCGGTTGATGGTTTTCATCGAAAAGCACGCGTTGCAGATGTTGATGACTTTGTCACAATTAAGCCTTTCTCACAAAGTTGTGGACGTCCTGCTTGTTTTAGTTCGCCATGTTATAATCGTGATAATTTACCACTGATTTTACTGAGACTGATGTGACGACGCGATCAGAAGGTCTGTTGAAGACACATCTGGTTATTCCCACGAAACTTGTATTTAATTTCGGATTCGACGGGGGACCTGGCCAAGCTGCTGATATGCCCATTTCACGTGATCGGCGGAACAGTCCGGAAGGTTGTGGTGGTGCTACATTGAACTATGAAGTGTCACCAGTCGACGTGATCAGTATTTATGCTGATTCAAGTTCCCGTGTGTGTGCATCGGAGCAAAATCTTGTTATTGACAAAATACCTTTGATTGACAAGTGTGCAGATGTGATGAAGGATGAAAGGAACAGAAAGTCCGCGTGGAATGAAAGCCATGCTGGCTTTCGGGGGCGGTGTTGCTTCTTTCTGTTCCGTCAATATCGCCTTCCACACTGTTTTTCTGACCTGTCATTATCCTATTGCTTTACAGACCCTTTTGCTTATTTTTACCTTGATTTACTGCGCACAATTTGTCGTAATCTCGATTGCGTGGGACGTTCGGACATTTGAACTTGATTTGATTTTTGACTCGTGT
>JACCGJ010007881.1:0-56031 GCA_013407085.1 Atriophallophorus winterbourni
AGCTAAACCCGACGTCAAGCGTTTTAAGGCCTTCTTCCAGGTCAGCGGTTGTCCACCTGAACACCGCCGCCAGCCTGGGCCAACCGACACACGCAGCTCGCGGAAGGGTAGGCGCTCAGGCTTCATTCTCAAGACATGCCCTAGCCAGCGGAGACGGGAACGGTCGATTAGGTCTCGTAGCATCAGGCTGTCCACACCTAGAACACGGTGCCTCACTTCAACGTTGCTAGCGCGGTGTTGCCACCACACTCGTGCAAGCCTCCGTAAACATCGATGTTCAAACACCTCCAAGCGCCGGAGCTCCTCTGCGCGTACTGCCCAGCTCTCGCACCCGTAAAGCAAGACCGACCTGACTGAGGCCAGGTAAACTCTCCCCGTGAGTCTCAAACTCACGTCAGACCGCTTCCAGAGATGACCTAGACCAGTGATTAACTAAAAGCATTCACTAGCCTTAGACGACTAAAAAATAATTAACGAATGAGAGTTCTGTTTGCTACGACTGTTTTGATTCTAGATTCCTGGAAATGCGCGTACAATCTAAAGCCGGATCTGTATCTACTGGAATGTATGAAATCACAAGCCTGACCTAGGCAAAGTGTCACACAGTCAAAGACTGCACGTGGGCTAAGAAATTGCGGGTTGCCCAGGCCTAGGCAGATATGGGAAAGGAAAATAGCAATGGTGGTGAGACTCCAACGTGTATGCGCATGAAGCTTAGTACCCGTGGAAAATTAATTTAGCACGGTTAGCTGTATAGCACAGACTGGGTGTGATAGACAAAGAAAAAGAATCGAAATTCTTGTACTAAGCCACAGAGACGAATTGAATAACATCGTTTTTTTAATGAGCAGCGCCGTGAGATATTAACCACAGACTATTCCCTAAAAATACACAATTGCTACCACTACGCCATTGCGGCTTGCAGTGTATGAAAATCACGTTTGGGAACGATTCTTAATTCACTGGTGAGATTGATCTTCAGTGTCCTCGCAGTTGAGAAAATAGGTTCCTTTTTCACTGTCGAAGCGATAAGTACAGCAGGGCTGGTGCTTAACACCGAATTGAATGTTGGATGAAAGCAACATGTTACAGGCTATACCTGTAGGCATCCTTCAGTTAAGTTGACCGTTTGCATGGTGCCAACATAATTTCCATTCAGCAGCCGACAGCTGCATCCGCTCCTCTCCGGCCTTTACACTATGCTCCCAATGTGAGCGATTGACCGGAAGTTATTCCACCTCGTGGGATCAATGTTGAAATCTCGTTTACAGACGCATACCTGACGCAAGTGCGGTCTGAACAAAGATCAAGTTCCAGTGAAATGAATCACTTGCAAAGCAACCGTTATCCATTCCACAGACACGACTGAGTCACAGTAAGCGACGCTGTCGCAGTAGAGTAAATATGCGCTGTACGCTCGCCTCACAGCACTCCCGCACCTGCTATTCAAACCACCCTCATTATGTTCATGATGCGACGGATGATCCATTCAGCTTCCGTTCGTATTTTGCCTAGAATGTCAAGGTTTCGTTTTAATACCGGAGTGAATAAAAGTCCTAAACATTTTCCGACATTGGTCTGGTTAGCAAAAAGGTGGACTGATTGATTAAAATTGAATATCCTTCCAAACTGTATGTGACATGGATTGGAAAGCACAAAGTAACCGAGGCGCGTACGCTATCGCCGCATAGAGCGTGGTTGGGGGTAATCTCGAAATGTACTTTTTACATTGAACGAACAAATTCAACCATAATTCCAAGGTTTTATTCAAGAGTTGTTAAGGCAAACTAATTAAATGCAATTTAATAACGTTTCTCAGAAAATCGAACTAAAATGTAATTTAATAATGGATGAGCATACTTTAACAAGTTCACCCTGATTTTGCTTTGGCTGGACACCTGAGTATTCCCATTTAGTTCGTTTAAGGAAGATTCACTTTCGGTGGAGCACGATGATGCGCTATCTCCATCCGAGGACCAGTTATCCATAAGATCCACATTTGAGTAAGGCAACTGAACATCTTCGCTACGCTCCCAATTCTGTATCAAAGAATGCTCAGAGGATGTGTGTAACGGAGAATCATTGTTCAAAGGCTGTTCACTTGAGGCATCAGCCTTTAAGTTATCAGAACGATGGGCCATGGCCTAGCATTTGAAAAAAGCACGACTGAAATCGGAATGAAAGAATGTGCAATGAGGTGGAAAATGAACGCGAAATGAGCTCAAATTTATTATATAAGCAATATACCCAGGAAAAGCTTAAAAATCGTTATATCAGGGTTGTAAATCATGACAAATAATGTAGATTGAGGCTATTCATTCATTCAATTGGTAACCCACAACAAACATCGAAACGCTTAAGCGGGTCTAGGTAGAATAGTATCAGATACTTATTTTTTCTTTTTTCAGCATCGGCAATCGTCGAACATTTCAAATGGAATAAAGGAAAAAATACGTATTGTCAATAGTGGTTGAGTTTCAGCAACTTCCAATTGAAAGAATGCCCGATTGGCTTGTCAGCCACTTCGCCCTGCGCAAACTGAAGGGAAGTGAACATTCGCATAAAACCCAACGAATTTTGTTTCTTCTTCTTCTGTATAGACGGCAGTTTCCCCTTGTAAGCCGCATCACATTCTGTTAATCGAAACGACCCCCTATTCAGATAAAGGGTTTTCATTTAACGGTGGATTGCCTTTCTAAAACAACTGACAAGCGTTTTTCAAGTGCACGTTTGAACTGCCCTTTCGTGTTTACAGCAAAAAATGTTCTCGGAATAAAATTCCATATGTTCACTATCCGTATGGATAACGTGCGCTTCACAGCAAGCCGCTGAGTTCCTCGCCTCTAAAACTTTAGAGGACGACCTCTAGTTATGGCATTCGTTGTGTGCGAAATACATCGACAGCTCATCGCCATACTATATAAGAAAGTCATGTTTTATCTAATTATATCTAATTAGACTATACTCAAGCGGGAATAATTATAGTTTCTTTCGACGCTCTTTATATATCAACGATTTCATTCCGAGAACCATCTTTTTAACATAGTGTTGGTCTCGCTCCGGCATAGTGCACTTTCTCGCAGTTAGTGGTTAGACAGCTGAAGTCCATGCTCAAGGATAGGCCAGATGTGCAGCACTTTGAACGCATCAGCTGTTATGCAAGAATTGCCAACAGAAAACGGCTTGCATTTTCGATCTCTTTTACAGTGTCGGCTTTGATTTTCCATGAGCCAAACAATATAACTCCAAGGTTTTTCGCATCGGCTACTAGTCGAATGACATTGAATTCGACGTAATATGATCGAAGTTGTCTACCGGATCCCAGGTGAAGAAAGGCACATTTTAGTCGTTTATCGGAACCAAATACTCCTTAGACCAGGCCAAAATTTTGTTAATGTTTTCTGGATGGCTTTTGCATTTCTCAAGCAAAGATGCCGTAAACCACAATTTAAGATCCGCTGCAAACAAGAAATACTTCGATTGGAGACGATTACTAATACATTGGTTGAACCTTTGAACGTAGTTTTCGCGAAATCGTTTGAAAAAGGAAAACTTCCAACGGAATGGAAATGTGGTGTCATGAAGCCTATGTTCAAAGGTAGAGACCCAAGTCTGCCGGTTTGTGCAAGAGCAGCATGGATTCACTAAAGGTCGTTCATGTACGACGAACCTCCTTACGGCGCGGGAAGTTTGGGCCGCCGCGGTGGATGCTGCAACTCTAATTGATGTTATAATCATTGATTTTAGCAAAGCATTTCATCGTATACCAAACAAACGTCTACTATTCAAGCTTGAGGCAGTTGGTATCACTATATATGTAATCAAGTGGATCAAATATTTCGTCAGCGACAGATTTAACCGAATGGAGGTAAATGGAATCCGATCCAAAGCTACCCTGGTTATATCAGGCGTACTACAAGTGTCGTATATCGTTATGTCTCTTTGTGTTGTACTGTCTTTTATATTATACACTCGTAACTATATATAAAAGCACCCCGTTCCATTTTAACTGTATGCCGTTTAAATAAGTTGTTTAAAGCCCAAATCTCGGATCTTCTCACTCTTTACTCGTTGGGTTTTTTATAATCTATTCACCACAAATTAAACATTTTGTTTTCAATGGATCGCTTCATCAAACCGGACATATTCGACGTTGATCCTCACTGGCCGGATGCTAGTGACCACTGGAAACATTGGTATAAAACGTTTACGAAATTCCTCTCACCAATCGATTCATTGAATCCGAAAAAAACTCGATACACTCATAAATTATGTCTCTCCGTCTGTTTTTAAACACATCAATGAAAGTCCAACGTTTGTAGAGACTTTGAGTACACTGGAAAGCCTATCCATTCAACGTAAAAATGAGATATTTACTCGTCATGTATTATCAACTGAGAGACAAGAAAACGGTCAAAGTTTGGAGCAATTTCTGCAAAGTCTGAAGTCCCTGGCTAAAGACTGTAATCTGAAATCCTTAAGTGCTGAGCAATATCGAGACGAATTAACTCGAAGTGCTTTTATTCGTGGCTTACAATCCAGCAATATTCGGGAACGCTTGTCTGAACAAAAATCACTAGACCTGAAAACTGCATTTCAGCTTTTTAGGCAGTTGGAAATGGTTCACCAATATTCGGTAGTGTATGATAATGCACCTTCATCAACTCGTCATGTCTGAATGCCACCAGTACCTAATCAATCGGAAAAATCCAGCAACGCTTGTGAGAGCGCATTCAGTCAAAGTTGCTTTTTCAGTGGTTATACCCGACATCTTCGAACTAAATGTCCAGCAAGAGATGCTCTATGCAAATCGTATGGGAAGAAAGGTCACTTCCAGCATGTGTCGATCTTTAAGATAGATACCAGCTACATTCTAGGCCTGGGCAACCTGACAGTATCTTAGCTCACCTGCAGTCTCTGACTGTGCGGCACTTTGCCTGGATCAGGCTTGTGCTTTCATACATACATACATACATTCTTGATAGATAATTCTTTTTCAGCTGCCACTATTGCTGCAGCGCCAGTCATTATATAAAGCAGTCACACAACCTTCGGCTAAAGGAGTTACCTTGCACGCACTTATCGACACCGCGAGCTCCGAAAGTTATATCTTCAGGATCATTGTTCAGAAGCATAAGTGGCCCAGTAAAATATCTGGAAAACAAATCACAATGGCGCCTACATGCCTAACCAGCACTACCGTTCGACACTATTTTGTTTCGATCATTCATATAGGTAATCACCACCCTAACGTCAAGCTTTCGATATTCATCAGTCTATGTTCAGACGTGCTACTTGGACATGACTTTCTAGCTCTCTGTAAAGGAATTGTGATCCCATTTTCAGGTCAAAAGTCGACATTCTCGCTGTGCTCTTTCAGTGTTGCTAATGTCGACCCGCCTGATTTGTTCGAAAATCTTTCTGCGAAATGCCATCTGATTGCAATCAAATCCAGGCGATATTCAGAACATGATGAACAGTTTATCCGTTCAGAAGTCCAGCGAGTGTTAAATGAAGAAATTATTGAACAATTGCGTTCTCCATGGCGGTCACAAATCGTAAGTACAACTAATGAGCGTTAGAAAAAGCGGATGGTTATTGATTATAGCCGTAAAATTGATCGATTCACCTATCTTGACGCTTACCCTCTACCCAGAATCAATAGAATGATTAAGAATATATTACGATACGAGTATTTCAGTAGGCAAGAACCTAAGAGTATATGGTATGGTATGAAAGAACAAGCCTGATCCAGGCAAAGTGCCGCACAGTCAGAGAATGTACATGGGCTGAGATACTGTCGGGTAGCCCAGGCCTAGACAGATATGAGAAAGGAAATAGAAATGGTAGCGAGACTCCAGCCTGTTTCACCATGCAGCTCACTACCTCTGGCCAATCAATTTAGCACGATGTTAGCCGCACAGAACAGAAATGCTGCACAATTGCACATCCTAAGAGTACTTATCATCAAGTGCAAATAAAAGAAGAGGAAAAAGCTTATACCGCTTTTGAAGCGTATGGAAATCTCCATCAATTCAGAAGTATTCCATTCATTCCATTCCAGTGGTAGCTAAGATACTGGTCGCCATCCTCCTTCGCAGACTTACCCCGATTCGTGAGGGCACTTCTCGCGAAGAGCAAGCTGGCTTCCGACCAGGGCGCGGATGTGTAGACCAGATCTTCGTTCTGCGACAGTTGCTAGAACACCGTCACCTGTATCAGCAACCTACCATTGTGGTGTTTATGGATACCAGAGCCGCCGTTGACTTGGTTGACAGATCCGCCCTATGGAACTGCTTACTTCGCAATGGAATCCCATCGAAGTACGTCGCTATTCTAAAGGACCTATACGCACACTCGATAGGGAGGGTAAGGGCGTACGACAGTCTGGCAATGCCATTCAGCACCACAACGGGTGTAAGACAAGGTTGTCCAATCTCCCCGTTCTTGTTCAATTTCGCCATCGAGGACGTCCTCCGGAGTGCTCTCAGCAGTTTCTCCACGGGTGGCGTTGAGCTCCTTCCAGGTGAGCGGATTATGGACCTGGACTATGCTGATGATATTGCCTTATTGGGCGAAGACCCAACATTTATCCAACAAGCTTTGGATATAATGGCAATGGAGGCATCTAAGTACGGGCTGTTCTTCTCGCCAAGCAAGAGTAAAGTGCTCCTTCAGGACTGGTCTGGTGAACTGCCAACTTTTGCTATAAATGATCTGATTCTCGATCATGTTGAGCAGTTCAAATACCTAGGAAGTCTGGTGGTTGCTGGGGTCGGATAGAGAAGGAAATCACGTCCAGAATTGCTAAAGCCAGAATGGCATTCGCTAAACTTAAGTGCCTCTGGAAGAGACGTGATTTAAGCTTGGGAATCAAAGGACGGATATATTCCACCTCGGTATTGCTATACGGGAGTGAATGTTGGACAGTTCGCTCAGAAGATGTTAGGAGGCTTGAGGTTTTCGACCAACGTTGTTTGCGTGTGTATGTGTATGACAGCACAAGCCTGATCCAGGCAAAGTGCCGCACAGTCAGAGACTGTTTGCGTAGGATTGCTCACGTACGGTGGCAACACCACGTTTGCAATTCTGAGGTCAGGCGCCGCGTCTTAGGAAGCAACGGCACTAGCCTTCAGACAGCCATCAACCGACGTCGCCTCCGCTGGTTGGGGCACGTCCTGCGCATGAAACCCGAACGGTTACCACGCCGAGCGCTTTATGCGTCAGCTGGTACAGACTGGAAAAAAGTGGCTGGCGGTCAGCCACTAACATGGAAGAGTGGCTTGAAAAAGCTCACTTCTGGTCTAGCTAGGGTTGGACGAGCGCGCTTGCCTGGATGGGGTGCAAGAGAAGGGGAGAGTGTATGGCTCGACACATTGGCAACGATGGCAATGAACCGACACCAATGGAAAGAGTGCATCATCTCTATTACTCCCTGACACTCTCTGCTGTTCAAAAACTTTATCAAAAATTCAAAAAAAATTTCAAAAAATGATGTGTGTAAATGGACAAAAAATTACCCACTGTTCCCCTCTCACTGTTTATTTTCTCACTGTTTCTACCCGAATTGTACCCCCTTTATCACTTTGTACATCTCATTGTTTATGTTGAACGGCACCATATCTGTATCAGATTGTGCAAATATATATATATATATATATATATATATATTCCATTCAGGGTAAAAAATAGTGTTGCTGTTTCCAAAGGGTGATCGATACGTTTTTCAAAAACAAGCGTTTGTCGGTGATTTATGCTTATATTGATAACGTTACCGTTTGTGGAAATAATCTATCCGAATATGATGAAAACCTAACGAGGTTTCTTGAAACGGCAAAAATATACGGCATAACTTTCAATGGTTCGAAGGACATTATTCGAGCAACGAGGGTTAATCTTTTGGGATACGAAGTATCAAAAGGGACCATAAACTGTGATCCCGGGCGGCAACAACCTCTTCGTGAAATACCTGTGCCTCATAATCACAAAACACAAGAACGTATCGTTAGTATGTCTGCTTATTATTGTCTTTGGATCAGTCTCTTTTTTGATAAAATTTCTAAACTGAACCGAAATCGAATTTTCCCAATTCTTGGTGATGTACAACCGACGTTTTAAAATCTGAAGTCAGAGCTGGAGAAAGCAGTTATATTCACACCTGAAGTTGGCGAAACACTTGTAGTTCAAACTGATGCTTCTGATATAGCCATAGCCGCCACGCTGAATCATAGGGTTAGGCCAGTTGCTTTCTACTCACGAACACTAACCCGATCAGAATGTCGCCATTCCTCTATTGAGAAAGAAGCGTACGCAATCGTAGAAGCTCTGAGAAAATTGAGATATGACGTGGGCGTTGGTGTCCACAACAACATGGATTCACCAAAAATCGCTCATGCGTAAGTAATCTGCTCCTGGCGCGAGAAAGTTGGTGTGCTTTGACTGATCGTGGTCAAGAGGTTGATGTCAATTTTATCAACTTTAGTAAGGCGTTTGACCGTGTGCCCCACCGCCGATTGCTCATCAAGCTGGAGGGTTTGGGTATTCAGGGTTGTCTACTTAAATGGATCGAGGCATTCATCTCAGGGCGGTCAAACCGTGTAGAGGTGAATGGAGTTTTGTCTTCAGAGATGATAGCAGGCTCCGGAGTGCCGCAGGGATCTGTCCTTGGCCCATTGTTATTCAAAGTTTTCGTGAATGATATTCCGGACGCGGTAGCGATCGATTGTCTTTTATTCGCGGATGATCTGAAACTGTGGGCCTCTGTCAGTTCCTGCGATGGCCACAAGCAACTGCAACAAGCAGTTGATGACTTAGTCAGTTGGACACATCGCTGGTCACTGCCTATCAATGAGGACAAGACAGTGGTCATGCGCATAAACTCCGATGACACTGGTGGTGAATACTTTATTGGAAGTAAGCCTATTAGAGCGGTGACGGTCGAAAAAGACTTAGGGATTCTGGTTATGGACTCCTTGAAGTCGAAGGCTGACACTTGTCGGAGAATAGGCAGCGCTACCAGGATGCTCTGGGCGATTCGGCGTTCCTTTGATTACCCCGCAAATGTTCCAGACACTTTTCTCTGCGTACATTCGTCCTCTGTTGGAATATGGGCTACCTGTTGCATTTCCTCAGTCCAAAGGCGAATGCGACTCCTTGGAGAGGGTACAAAGGAGGGGCAAAGATGGTTTGTGGAATGCGCCAACTCGCGTACGAGGATAGGAGCTTGCTGAAACTCTACCCCCTCGAACTTCGAAGGGAAAGATATGACGTGCTCCTGACACGCCGTATTCTTCTCCGTTAATATGGAGACGAGTTCCTCCAATACTTCCGATTAGTAGGTGAGTCGAGGACTCGTGGACATGACTTTAAGTTGCAGAAGCCTAGAAGGCTGAAGCTGAGTAATGCGAGCACGCTAACCACGCAGGTGGTGAACACTTGGAACTCTCTAACGAAAGGGCTTCTGTCTCTACCATCTGAACATTAATTGCGCGGTACGTTCAACTTGGTTGTATTTTCCACGCTCTGCTAAAAAATTATTAAGCATTTTCGCTATTCTGTGAAATACTGTAAAATAGACTAACTATTTTACTACCTTATAAAAAGCAAATCGTCTATTATATTTCGTGCTGATTAATTACGCTTGTGATTAAATCAGTCTATAATCTTGCTGGTACATTATCGTTTCTTTATCTCTCGCCGTACGATGAGCACAGTTAATGCTTGCCTCAACGGCAATTGCTGCAAAAAGTGGCCAGGGGCATTGAGTGCACAGCGTGCACGCGCTGGGCTCACCCTAGCTGCTCTGGCATACATGAATCTCACTATGGGATTTATGCAAAGTACCGCTGGTTACAGTGGTATTGCAGCTCCTGCCATAAGGCTGCCAGTGACGCTGCTTTTGTTATTGTAAAGCCTCAAAATAGTGAAATTTCGCCTAGCACGTCTAACGTCGTACCCACTCAAACCTATGCATATGTTTTGAGCGCAAACCTGAGCCCGGGGACAACTGCAGTCAAGGCGGAAGTTGACAAAGTTAACCAGTTACACCATCCTCCCAAGGAGGCCAATGTACGGAGAACTTTGAAAAAACATGCAAATAAAAAATCTAGATTAGCTGCAGCCGAGGGGAAAGTCGAACAGGTTAGCCAGGTAACCCGTCCACCCAGGCAAGCTGCCACTCCCAAGGTGGCCAATGTAGCTGGCACCTCCAAGAAGCGTACTAAGGCCAGTAAGGTTAGTACAGGAAAACGGCAACATTCAATTGCTGGCGGTTCGCCTATGCTGGAGCAAATTATTCAGGAATTAAATGGTTTGCGTCAGCAAATCAAATCACTGCACAGCAATTCCTCTGCTCTGAAATCTAGAACTAGAAATGTACTAAACAAGGTTTCAAGGCTCACTGAACCTGATCTTACTGTCTCCACCTGACGATGGCAAACAGCCTGAAACCGGTAGTGGTGTGTAAGGGATGGGGATGTGAGCAACACATTACTTTAGAAATGTACTAGTTTTAATCGAGCGGAACCATATATTAAGGAATCTAAGTCTCGCAGAGATCTTGATTGTAGGTGTATAAACGATCTTCTCCGAATGGTGGATATGAAGCCTTCTACTTCCACAGTGCGAATCCACCGAGTAGGAAGATGGAGGATGGGTAACTGCCCTCGACCAATCCTGGTTGAATTTAATTATCAGGCGGATCGGGATGCATTCCTGGCTAGGGCTGAGTATATCGCAAACTCAACGCTAGATAAACTTCAGGTGAAGCCCGACAACCCTCCGTCCCGGATTCGGCAAAATGATTCTGATTCCAATAGGAGAAACTTAGCAATGAGAACATCGGTCATTCTTAACCCGGATGCAGCGCAAAACGCTATTCAGTCACAGACGGGCATGGGCAACCTGACAGTATCTTAGCCCACGTGCAGTCTCTGACTGTACGGCACTTGGCCTGGATCAGGCTTGTTTTCATACCGAACAGCACTTTGCCACTAGTCTTGTTGTCCGGCCCAGATGACGTTGATTGCCTTAGCGCAATTGACGATGGCACCCGAGACGATGACTCCAGTAGTTGCTTCTCTTCTATGGATGCGGTCTCAATTGTCAGGCAACGGTCCGTTACGTTAACGCAAGAGGCTGCCGAAACTGATGCTCCTGCTCTAAGTAGCACGCCAAAAAACGTGCAGCTCCCTCGGGTGCTTCGACCGAGGGCCAAACAGGACTAGTTTCAGAAGCACGAATAACCAGTGCCCAAGTATTGTATGCAAATGTATGCAGCATCAGGAATAAGTGGGCTGAACTTTCTCTCTGCGTGGCTCAGTTACACCCAAGGGTTATTGCGCTTTCTGAGACCTGGCTGTCTGCGATTGATGAGGTGCCGGTAAACATCAGTGAACAGTATCTCGTCATAAGATGCGATAGGCCGGGCGATAGGAGAGGCGGTGGCGTTGCACTGCTCTTGGAGTATGGTTTGCACAACATGGGTACAGGGATATCTCTAGCCATTGAAAACGTCCAAGTTGTTACGAGTATCCTGACTTGCTACAAGTCATCGCTCGCAATTGCTTGTGTCTATGTCACTCCCAGTGCATCCATACAGGAGTTTACACAGCTTATTGAGACACTCGACGGTTTGTTTCACTCAGCTCACAGTGTACTTATCTTGGGTGATTCCAACCTCCCAGACATAGATTGGCCTGTCCCCACTGGTCTAGTCACCCAGCAATCTGACACCTTTCTCGAATGGCTCCATAATCATGCGCTGCACCAGCATGTCAATGATCCTACAAGGTTTCGCCATGGATGCACACCATCCACTCTTGACTTGGTATTGTCGTCTCAGCTAGAAGCCATTAGTCATTTAAAGTACCTACCGCCGCTCGGCAAAATTGATCACGTAATGATAAGCTTCGAAGCGATATTGCGTTTTCGCAAACCTTTCTCTCGTCCTAGACGCAATTTTAGGCGTGTAGACTGTGGTTTACTCTTGCAGACTTCAAAATCTTCCCTTCAGTTATCTAGCGATTCAAATGTAAATGAAAACTGGGATAGAATTTCTAAGTATATAAACGAGTTACAAGACAAGCACTCTCTGACTGTACGGCACTTTGCCTGGACCAGGCTTGTGCATTCATTCATTGGGTGTACTGGTTAGGGTTGACTTCAAATGGGAGGACCAATGTGCCGCTGCGGCTCAGCGTGCACGCAAGGTACTTTTTCGGCTGAAATCAGTGCTATCGAGCAGAAGACCCGATGTATTCCTGCCACTGTACAAGGCATTAGTTCGGCCGCATCTTGAATACTGTGTTCAGGCGTGGTGTCCTCACTACAAAAAGGACATCCTTCGACTTGAAAGCGTACAGCGCCTCGCAACTCGCATGATTGAAGGTCAGCGAGGGAAACCGTACGCTGTGCGCCTAATGTCTCTCGATCTTTTCTCCCTTAGGCGCCGTCGTTTAAGAGGTGACTTAATAGAAACCTTTGAGATCTTGAAGGGTTTGAGTGGCGTGCAAATGAACGACTTCTTTACCTTAAGCCCCGAGCTGGGCAACTAGGGCCACTCACTTAAAATTGCTAAGAAACGATGTCGGCTAGACTCCAGGAAACACTTTTTCAGCCTTAGGGTTGTTAACTTCTGGAACATTCTTCCAGAAAAACTTATATCCTGCAGTACCGTGTCTAGTTTTAAGCAGGGGTTGGACCATAATTGCTTTACAAGCTTAGGTTTTTCATCTTTTAGCGTTATCCCGTAAATAAAGTGAGGGATAGAGTTCTCTGTGTTTTTTTATTTTTATTATACACAATGCTACTTCAGCTAACTTCTCACCGTGCTGGTGAAGAGAAACTGCTTTTTCTTTTTCCAGCATTGGCTATAACGCGGTGCTTCCTAAGTTCAACACGGATAATCTCTTGGCTTCGCGATCGGTGAAGATTTCAAATAGACAAAAAGAATATACGTTTTGGAGGTGGTGGGTGCTTCTCTGCAGCTTTCCACCGAAAGAAATTCTGGACGCTCGATTGGCTTGTTAGCCACATACTGTCCTGTGCAAACTGAACTGAACTATTCAAAAGCGCGTTGGATCAGCATTTGTTGAGACGGATGGACTTGATCCCCGGAGTGATATATTGGTGTTCCTCTACTCTCAGAGTTTGCCTTGTCAGCAGAAGTCACGCATGTATATTACTGTGATGAAGCTCAAACGGGATTTTATCCCTTCTGCTTTCGATTCAGAAGAAGAAGAAGTTCACGATTGGTAAATCGTTAACGAACGTCTAACAGAAAAGGACCGAGTACCGGAAATTTGGCAACTCAAAAATGATTTTAATGCTCTTAAAGAAGAGGATTTGCTAGATTCTGTGCGAAATGGGCATAAGTTATGCCACTGACGCATTCAAAGATTTATTTTAGCTATTCATTACTTGGTAACTCGATTTGCATGTTGCTTGACTTCAAATGAAAAACATTATGGGTTTGAAAACGGATGAAATTTTTATATAACTTATTAACGCGCATGTTAAATGGTTCCTATAAATTTCATTCAAATAAAAGCATTCGTCATTCAATTTACCAGTCAAAAAAAGAAATATATTGAAGTGCGCGCTTTGTCTATTCAAGTTCAAGTTCAAGTTCAAGTTCAAGTTGCACAGGGCTGAAGGTGGCTAAAAGCCAATCACGCGCCCAGATTTTCTTCGACGGTATGCGGTTGAGCACCCGGCACTTCGATATCGAGTATACAGTTCGTACTTTTCACACGTTCTTGTTTCCGAATATCTGGAAAGTAAGGTAGGGTTTCTCTTCACCAGCACGGTGAGAGGTCAGCTATTCAGGAAACAATGCAATAATATGCGTGAACAATGTGTGGTGTATGAAATCACTAGCCTAGTTGAGGTAAAGTGAAACACAGTCATAGACTGCATGTGGGCTAATTTACTGTCAGGTTGTCCAGGCCTAGACAGATATGATAAAAATGTAAAAATACGTTTTTTTGTTTTTTTTAAAGTTTTTTATTAGACAATATGCGGAAATATGATAGACCATTTAACGTCTAATTCCCTTTTAAAGCTCAACACATTTGGGAGGCTTACTATACAATCTGGGAGCTTGTTCCAGAAGTTGACCACACAGTTGCTGAAAAAGTGCTCACGTGCCAGCAACCTGGGCCTACTCTTGAGAAGTTTCATGGAATTACCCCTTGTAGCTGCTTTAGGTGCAAGTTTAAGGATTTCAGTAATATTATCACCCGTAAGACCCTTTAGAATCTTGAAGGCTTCTATTAGATCACCTCGCAGCCGCCGTCTCTTTAGTGAGAACAAACCGAGGTCCTAGCCTCATAAGTTTTACCTGCCTGACCCTCAACCATCCTAGTCGCAAGGCGCTGGACCCTTTCGAGACATGCTATATCCTTTTTTAAGTACGGTGCCCAGGATTGAACGCAGTACTCCAAGTGAGGCCACACGACTGCTTTGTATAAGGGGATGAAGATTGAAGGTTTTCGGCAAGATAACGCTGAGCGAAGTCTGAACAATTCTCTGCGAGCCTTGTTTGCAGCTTCGGCACATTGAGTAGCCCATTTAAAATCGCCTGTTATAGTAATGCCAAGATCCTTCACTTTCTGAGCAGCCACTATTCTGATAGTTCCTTCACCAACTTCTAGTTGGGTTGTCGCTAAATCAGTCGTCAGAAGACAGCTCTTCCCCAGAGTTTAGTGGCAAGTCCCAGGTCTTTGTCCACTCGATTACTTTTTCTAAATCAGAGATAAGCGTATCTCTACTGTCGGTTCCTAGGATCTTAATATCATCAGCAAACAGGAAGCAGCGTGAACTCGAGCACGCTGCCAGGTCGTTTACAAAAATAAGAAAAAGTAATGGACCAAGCACCGAGCCTTGAGGCACTCCACTGAGAATCAGTGATTCCTGCGAGACTCCCCTGCAATTCTAACATAGTTAGTGCGATTAGTTAAGAAGCTGTCTAACCATCGATGTAGGTCACCTGTGACGCCACGCATACTTAGTTTGTAGAAGGTACCTATGGTTCACCGAGTCAAATGCCTTTTGAAAATCAAGATAGCAGACTTCGACTACTCTCCCTTCATCGAGGCGTAATGTCACTTCGTCCAGAAAGCTTAGAAGATTGGTTAGGCAGGACCTTCCTTTCCAGAATCCGTGCTGGGCATCGGATAGTAAGGAATTGGCTACCAAATGTTTACATACCTGGTGCCGAATGATTTTTTCCAAGCACTTGCAAAGAATGCTTATCAGGCTTACTGGCCTGTAGTTGCGTACATCCGAAATGGGACCCTTTTTGTATATGGCTATTACCGCCGCTCGTTTCCAATCATCCGGTAGTATACCTTGGAGTAAGATTGCTTCGAAAAGATTTCTGATTGCAAGGCTAACTATTTTCGCGAGCGGTTAAATAATAGCCGGATGTATACCGTCGGGGCCAGCTGACTTAGTTTTATTCAGCTGCGACATAACTGTGGTGACCAAGTTCAAGTTCAAGTTGCACTGGGCTGAAGGTGTCTAAAAGCCAATCACGCGCCCAGATTTCCTTCGACGGTAGGCGGTTAAGCACCGACACTTCGATATTGAGTGTAAAGTACGTACGTTTCACACATTTTTATTTTCGGACATCTTAAAAGAAGGGTGAGGGTTCTCTTCACCAGCAATTCAGGAAACAATGCAATATTATGCGTGAACAATGTATGATTTATGAAATCACCAGCCTAGTCGTGGCAAAGTGAAGCACAGTCATAAACTGCAGGTGGGATAAGATGCTGTCAGGTTGTCCAGGACTAGACAGATATGAGATAAACAACGTAACAATATGTTTTTTGTTGTTTTTAAGTTCTTTATCTGACAATGTGCGGAAATATGGTTAAGCAATTTAGCGTCTAATTCTTTTTTAAAGCTCAACACATTTGGGAGGTTTACTATAAAATCTGGAAGCTTGTTCCAGAAATTGACCACACGGTTGCTGAAAAATTGCTCGCGTGCAAGTATGGTGTTTTTATCATTGTATATTTTATTACATTAATACTACATTTTTTGTCATTTGTTTCGTTTTAATGATACATGTAAATATGTATACAATTTTAATATATTATTCACGCGGCTCACGTGTTCTGCTTCGGAACATGTCTATCGTGTGATTGTTTTGGATCTGTTTGCCGTGTTACGTGGAGAAGTGTGTTACGATTTGTTTGGTACAATAATCAGAAGGCGTACGCAGTTAGAGGTGAAATCTCCGCTGGATCAACCGCTACAAATTAGTGAGCCCCGAACATTTTTCTTTTTCATTTTTTTTCTTTTTTTGTTGACATTCCCGAATGCTGTGCGGTCGCATAAATCTGTGCTCTCATACTTTTGGATCTATTTCCTCACTCGCTCTTCCGAAATAAACGATTCAAATATCATTGAACTCGTCTCAAGTTACTCGTTTGGATTATACCAGTTTCAAGTTCGCGTAAGTTGAATCCTTGAAAATCCAAATTTTCGAATTATAACCCAAATTAACCACGCGTGCAACTGACCCGGTATTTTGGAATATTGTTTCTGTTCAAATACCGTCGAGAATCGACCGATTTTTTTGAAATCTGTGAGATCAAAAATCGTGAAATCGCAACAGTTTTATCCCACTTCGTTCGTTTTTCATCGTTTGGATCACTCACCTCCGATCCAACGCTTCACTCCACCGCTAGTTATCGATCGATCAATAACTGCACTGATTCACCCCTCACCGGATTGGAACAATTACACGCACGTCGACCTCGAAAACCCAAACAAAGGAGGCTGCACATGATGTGTGCTAAATTTGCAACAAAGGGGTAAGCGCTAGATCTCATGTAGTCAAATGTTTCGGCTGCCTGAGTAAAATACATGTCAATTGTGGTAAAGCCCTAACAGAAAAAGTGGCATCGATTATTAACAACGTGCATTTCTCCACTGTCTGTTACATATGCACTTCATGTCGAAGCAAACAGTCTAGCGACAATCCAAACAACACTTAATACACTCTTGATGGATATCATTGCCATAGCGATTCAACCGGAAGCAGATGATGCTCAAGATAACAAAAAGCAATCTGAACTTCATCAATCGACCGAACTGTTGAAAAAGTCCATAATGTACCATCGATTCCAGACTCAGGGAATACGTCCAAAGAGCTCCAAGTGAACGCGTCTCATTCCAGCAAGCTAACATTCGCCCAGATGGTGACTAAATGTGATAAGTGTTCGGCGTTAGAATTGAGCCCTGAACCTCGGTCAAAAGAGGAAGTTCAAAGCAAAACGGTTTCATATCACAGGGAGCAGATAAAATTCGATAAAACGCATAAAACATTTAAGTGTAATATGCACCAATATTCCTAAGTCAGAGGAGACGCTCTTTCAAGAAAGGCAAAAGCATGACCGTGAAAACTGGCTCGTCGTTTGTAATTGAATCGGCCTAGATAGTATACACCTCGTATCGGTAACTCGAATAACTCCTCATACGAAATCTTCAAATCAAGATAAACCACATCTTCTAAAAATCACTTTCGCCATAGAAAAGGAAATGGAAAATGTCCTTCTAAATTCGTATTTGCTCCGAACGCAAAGTGACCTACCCAACCGTATATATGCTGACATAGCTTGGTGGGAATTGTCAAAAGCACCAAATAGGCGGGATCAAACAGCACAAGGGAGTATTATTTTGCTTGACGTTCCAGAAAATTCGGGCGCCACAACGGGCTTCAAAAACAAAGAGCACGATCGTAAACAATGGTCATTTATAGCGAAAAATATCGGTTCCCGAAATTCTGTAGTTGTCGACACATACAGAATACCTCGTTCGCCGAACTATCACGGTAAATGGGAAAATCCAATTAAGGTGACGTTTCTTCGAAGTAGCATGCCGGATAATGTTCGAAGCAAGCTAATATTGAACAGAAACAAGTTAACTGAGAACGTTAGACTGTGCGACTCAAAAGCTGCTGTTGAGGTCCACCTGGAGCCTTTAATTACACAATTATCTGACACTAGTGCGAATTCGTCAGCGAAATTACTTCGAGTTGCTTCAAAAAACGATCTCTGTCTTAAGTAAATACCGTCGGAACACAAAATACAAACTAAAACTCACTTAAATGAATTTTTACCAATGCTCAAAGTTTGTTCAACAAATTGACTGAACTGACCGAGCTGTGCAAACGATACACACCAGACCTCGTTGGTGTTAGTGAAACCTGGTTTCAATCCTGTATGACTGAAAGTGAAGTCTCAATCCCCAACATGATGCTAATACGGAACGATCAACCAAGAAAAGGTGGTGGTGTGGCTTTATACTGTCACGAACGTCTTCAGTGCATGAAAATTCACGATCCAAACCTTGATTTCGAAGATACCCTCTGGTGCAGTCTCACGAATGTGTCACAGGACGATTGCATTCTTGGAATCATATATCGCCCTCCAGCATCGAATGATACTCAAAATGACAGGTTATCACAAGCGCTGAATTACGCCGGAGAGAAGCGAAGCTCACAATGACTACTCATGGGGGACTTCAATCTTCCTCATCTCTTTGCCAGATCCGATCACCCTCTACACACATTTGATCACAAATTTCGTGAGGTGATTGACATGATCCCACTGCATAATCAAGTGTTTGAATTTACTCATAGAATAGGATCAGAGTTGCCATCCATTTTGAGTCTAATCTTTACTTCAGAGAAAACAGCAGTTCAGGGTGTTGACTACGTTGTGGCTCTTGGTCGGAGTGATCATCTGGTGCTAGCCTTTGAGTTTGTTTGCAGTGCGAGACGAGTTTGTGTGTCCGCCAAACAATTCAGAAAGATGGACTACGCGGGTCAACGTGTATCGCTTGGGCTAGTAAATTGGCAAGAACTTGATCAGCACAACACCGAAACACAATGCAGTGAGTTCACGAAAATACTTTAGTCAAACATAGATCATAATTCGCGATTTGTTGATGAACGACGAGCAAGTAACTTCCGATTCAAGCTTCGCAGTCGCACAAAGATGGCTCGGGACTTTGTTCGGACTGAACACCGGAAGACCAGAACTGATGCTTCTTGGCAGAAAGTTTCTAAAATTCGTAACAAAGTAAATGCTCTCGTCAAAGAGGACAAGCAATATTACCATTATCATCGTGCAACTAAACTCGTCCGTGGTTTCCGAGACCCTACGTACAAGGAAAGGTCGAAAAAGCTAAAGCTTCTTACTCCCCTTCAACGTAGACTTCGAAGTGACGTTATCATTACTTACAAAATATTGAATACTCCAGATCATACATTCAAACATTTGTTTAAATACTGTGAATCAGGAACTACACGTAGCAACTTAGTGACACTACAAATTTCCCATTCCCGTACTAATTGTCGCCGATATTTCTATTCTGTGCGTGTCTGTTTTCTGTGGAATGCCCTTTGTAACGTCTTTGACGTGAGTAACGCGTATTCCACCCGTTTCTTAGTTCGACAAATTCAAAACCACAATTCGGATGTTATACGGTACTGTAATTAGCAACAATTACAACAACAATAATTATACTAACCTCAACTGTATAGGAACGTACAGCAAACAGTGGAGTCAAAATACTCCAGAATCAATTATATCAATGCAAACAAGTTCAATGACGACCAAAATTGCCGTCCAAAATGTCTATCAAAGACAAAACACCCAAAAGTGGTGTCAAAATACAAGCCAATTTCAAGTGCCCAAAATGGCAATCAAATTTAACAACAATGACCGACAATGGCCTCAACAATGAATTAAAACAAAAGCTTCACCAAATATGTGAACAGAAGATTTCCAAAATAATAATTACAAAAAGAAATGTTTTATATCCAAATACTGTAGGAAAATAAAACACAAGCAAAATCTATTCAACAAAATTCAAGTTTTGTAATTAAGTTCAAAATAAAAGAAATGTTAAAGGGAAAGGAAGAATTTCAAACTACTTTGAACCTTACACCTCCGACCAAATTCTTTCTAGGGCCTAACTGTACAAACCCAGAATAGCAAATGACTTTATTTAGTGGCGAGTCACACACGCCACGTCGCATTGCCATCATTGGACACATGTGGCTTTTATAGGGAAATAGTTTGCCAGACTAAGACCCACCACGTCCTCCGGTTCTGCCACCGTCCCCTACAAGTAGCTTATGCATGCAACCCCGCCCAAACGAGCCTTGTGTATTTCATCCTCAAATAGCGACATCTTGCGCCATCTAAACAACTCTAATCTGCAAATTGAAATAAGTGTATCCGGTGTCCGAAACACAAATGGCGTATCGGGTACACAACCGAACGTCTTGCGCCACTCATATGAATAGTCACGCCGAACATCTGTCGCCCCCACTCCGGCTGATTCACTGTCATGTGAACCAGGCCTACTATTCGTTTTGGCAGATTTGGTGTCAGGTGAACCAGGCTTAGTCTCCATCTGATCCGAATTAGTGTCGGAAAATTCAGTCACAAAATCCGACTGAGCTAATTCAGTGTCAGGTAACTCAGCTTCCTGATCACAACCGACAACACAACGGTCAATATCCTCAGACGTTTTATACGCAGGCCCCTGCAATATCCAACCCAGCAATGTCTTCGTTGCGAACGGACGGCCTCTTCCACCGAGCCGCTGTTCTAACGCCCAGTGTGCTTCAGGAACGTCGCAACCAATCAGCACTGTCACCGGCTGATCATGAACGTTAAATAATTCAACGCCCTTTAAATAATCATATCGTTCACGCAGAGCGCTAGTTGATGATTGGGACACATGCGGCAAGGTTTCTACGGTGTAAGCATTCGAAACCTGAATGACTTCTCCACCATCTGCAGAAAGAATATTTGAGTTCAGACGGGAGCAGTTCATTACCCGTTGATGGCCCAAAGTTGTAAGCGACACCTGAGCAGGGCACTTCGGCATATTGTATTTTTTAACGAATTCATCAAGAATTAAGGTGGCATCTGAACCACCATCCAGGAGCGCTACCGCGTCAATAAGTCCGGACGACGTTTCGATCTTGACAGGCACGGATCCTGAACATACCCTGGCACTTAATGCCGCGTGACTGCAATTGATGTTTGCCGGCGGATTTCTTACCGGTTGATCGTAATGCAGGAGCGTGTGGTGCCGAACGCCACAATTTTCTGCAGTGCATCGAGATCCACTCATACAATTGGCAGACCTATGGAACTGCCGGAGGCATAGGAAACAAGCCGATACCCGTTTGGCTAGATCCCAACGACTCTTTACGTCGAGATTCCTAAATTCGATGCACTGATGTAATTTGTGCGGCCCCTTGCAATTACAGCATTCCAAGCTGTTTATGGATCTCCCAACAAGAGAAGCATTGACATTCCTTCGATCGCAAACATTTGAGGCATGGGCTGCTGAATTCTGCGTCGTGTCAGGGCGACAAAGCTGACCAAATCGACTTCTACCAACTCTTGCCTTACGAGAAACAAACTCGGAAAGTCGTTCAAAGTTTACCTCCGAACCGTGAGCCGTAATCGCGTCGGCAGCATCGGCCCACTGCTGCTGTAAGGCTACAGGTAAGCACCTTACAACACCTTCCAAAGTGTTGACCGAATTCAAGTCGGCCTCGCACTCCATTTGTGTCAGCATAATATGGCAATTTTCCATCTTTATTGCCAATTCAGATAAATTATCTACCTTCTCTGAAAGCGTTCTGGCTTCTCCGAACAATTCATCCAGTGTAGACCGGGCAATGACATGCGGTAAACCGAACAAATCTCGCAGTATGGTTTTTGCTCTCATATAACCCTCAATTGGTTGCAGCATGACGCAGGCATCAATAGCTTTACGAGCCTTATCACGGCAATAAAACATCAGATATAATAATCTTTGTGCCGGGTCCGTAAGCCGCGATTCAATGTAGCAATCAAATTGCCTCATAAATTTCCAATACACAATTGGATTACCATCAAAGTATGATAATTCAACTTTGGGTAGTCCGAGGCTGATATTCATTGAGGGCTGCAACTCGGTTGTTGTCGTCCCGCTTCGTTCTGGCCTGCTGCCCTTGCCAGCTATCAAATTGGTCTCCTCTAGTTCTCTCTTTTCCTGTTCCAAGCGCTCTATCGTGGATCTAGCTACGGATAGCTGCTGCTCTAAATCCAATGCGCATTGGGAAGCTGTATCTATGCCCTCTGGCTTATCGCACTCAGTCAATGCTACCTTAGAAGCAACTTTAGGCATTTTATACAAAAGGATTCAAAGGGATAAAAAAAGAAACAAAAAAGGGAAGTCACCAATATTGTGAACTGGATCGATTCGCGAATCTTCAACTGCACTTCTCGCCAAGTTCGAGAAGAATCAAATTCCAATTTGAGTACTGTATTTTCTCCAATTGAGACAAATACGGTACAAATCGAATTCCAAAATTGAATACTGCTTCGACGAACCGAAGTTGAGTACTGTAACGTCTGTGACGTGAGTAACGCGTATTCCACCCGTTTCTTAGTTCGACAAATTCAAAACCACAATTCGTATGTTATACGGTACTGTAATTAGCAACAATTACAACAACAACAATTATACAAACCTCAACTGTATAGGAACGTACAGCAAACAGTGGAGTCAAAATACTCCAAAATCAATTATATCAATGCAAACAAGTTCAATGACGACCTGAGATATAAATAGAATGAAAGGAATTACCAAAATTGCCGTCCAAAATGTCTATCAAAGACAAAACACCCAAAAGTGGTGTCAAAATACAAGCCAATTTCAAGTGCCCAAAATGGCAATCAAATTTAACAACAATGACCGACAATGGCCTCAACAATGAATTAAAACAAAAGCTTCACCAAATATGTGAACAGAAGATTTCCAATAAAATAATTACAAAAAGAAATGTTTTATATCCAAATACTGTAGGAAAATAAAACACAAGCAAAATCTATTTCAACAAAATTCAAGTTTTGTAACTAAGTTCAAAATAAAAGAAATGTTAAAGGGAAAGGAAGAATTTCAAACCACTTTGAACCTTACCGGCCTGAATTCATTGTTATAGTTGCAGCCTTTCGATTATTCCGTATTGAAATTGCAGTACTTTAGTTTCCTACAGAATATAGTTGAGCGCAGCAAAAGCATTTCTATCTCAGCCTTTTGAGCTGCGGTCATGCATTCATCAGCCAGTTCGAAGTTTTCGGGAATATCTATTCGTAAGTCCTCACCAGACTGTGTCTAACGAAACTCCTTGTGGAGTGAAGAATTAAAAATAACCAGATCATCAACCCAAGTTGACAACAATTGACACTTTACAATGTTTATTTTAATTTCAAACATATCGGCCCACCTCATTACGCTTCTATGCCATTTATCAGATACCACTCTCTGACTTACAGACAATTTATCGTCATCAGCCAAAAAACAAGGAAAGCATAGCTGTTTTGGTAGATCATAGATAAAGAGCAACGGGCCTAGAACTGAGCACTGAAAAACCCTAATTATTGTAGTCGCACATAATGAGTGCGCATCACTTGCCACGGTACGTGACGCGCAGTGCGGACGTATAAATTTGTGCTCTCATACTTTTGGATGTACTTTCTAACTCATTTGTCTGGGTGGTTCATATATAATTGAACTCGTCTCAGTTTGCTCGTTCGGCTTATACCCATTTCAATTTCGAGCAAGTTGAACCCTTGAATATTCAATTTTTCACTTTTAACCCAAATCTAACTAAGCTTAAAATATATCAGGCGGTTGAGAATATGGTTCCTGTTCGAATACTGGTGAGAAGGTCACATCATTTCGAATTGATTAATAGTTTCTTTCAATTCTGTCAAACGGAAACTCGTTGAACCGCATAACTTTCATTAATACATGTTGGCTTTTTACCGCTTGGATCGCGTCACTACGATCCAACGCATTTAATCCATCGGTAGCTATCGATCGATGAACAACTGCATCGCCAAGTGCACTGACTCATCCCTGAATGGATTGTAACAATGACACGTAGGATGACTTCGATGCTACAGAAAAAGTCGGCAGAACATGATGCGTGTCAATTGTGCAACAAACGCGATCTCACGTAGTTGTATGTATTGTCTGCTTGTGCGTCGTATGAAGTGTATGTCGGAGTAAAGAGCCTAGCGATACACCAGCAAATTCTCCCCATGAGGCAAAGCTGGAAGCTGGAATAGAGATTTCGGAAAATTGTTATCGAAATATTTAGGAAAGCCTCAAAACACTTTTCGCGCGCGTGCATTAGTTCAGCCGCCGTATGCTCGGTGTGGCCGAAACAGGTGAATATGAGTTTCTAATTGCAAAAACGTTGTAGCAATATATACATATAGTCCGAGTAGTTTGCACAGCCTCTTTGGTGGATATCAGAGTATTTGGTGTTGTGTTAGTTTCATATGGCGTATACACACATTTGTTGGATTGTCTTCAGCGCTTAATCTTGTTCTGCGTGTATTATAAGGACTACTATCATTCGTAAATTAAATATCATTAACCGGGCAAGCCATGAATCTATCGATTATCATGCTGAATATATAGGCTGAGAAAATCAGTTTCTATGGTAAGGAATGAGGCTAGATGTCTTTTCAATTCAAGCAACGTATATGAAGATTCGAACTAACTTCTATATTATTCCATGACAGTATTTTAATGAATAAAATGATGTTTTGCTTGTTTTCGTTTCAATTCAAGCAAGGAAAAGTTGAACGTTAATAAATAAATAGACGATTAGATAAATAATTTTATTCTTATGCTAATCATAATCAATTATTTCCAAAAGTTTTGTATAATCAAATTGCAGTATGTATGTATTTACAAAAACAATTTAGAGGTCATTTCTGTAGCGGAATTTGAGGTACAATAAATATAAAGGTGACAGTATTTACGAATTGCTTTCAGATAATATGTACGTGAACTGATATTATACTAAGACACTGGCCTTGTGAGAAAAAAGTCAATGAATGTTCCCAACAGCACTGATGTTTAACGGATAATATCCATCGAGGTTCCGTGAAGATATCTGCTGTTGATTTTCCGAACCTTTTAGTTTTGATTGGGCGAAATAGGTTAATCTATCCTGAATATGACGCGTTTTCTTGTCTGCTAGGCCAGGGAAATTGATTCCACTAGGTTGAGGTCAACTTCTGGCTAGTTTTATTAAGATGGGGATTGAGAAGTTATGCTGTGAAGTAAATACTCGAAAGCAAGAGAATGTTTTTTCGAAAGTTATGAAAATTTGTTTAATATCAATACCAAGGAATGCCATTATTATATAAATTATCAGGTAGAACATCAAATTAAGATGATCCTGTATTTTTTCTATGGTAAGGAATGAATCCAGATGTTATTTGAATTCATTTAAAGAGGAGCTGAGTCTTATATATTTTTGAAGAAGGTTCCACAGTTTGGCATATTTAGTCAAGTAAAAATTGTTCTTTACTTTAGTACGAAACCTTGGTAATCAAATAGTTTTCTCACTCTTTATTGGTTATACCGTGAATACCCGCGTATAGGACGCACTTTTTTCTTCCTAAGTTGCCTTAAAAACCCAGGTGCGTCTTATCCATGGATACTTTCATTATAAAAATTATGCATTTATCATAATATCAAAAATTCAGTTCTTCGTCTTATTGATAGGTTATTTCTTCCAAATACCTTCTACACCAGTTCATCGACGCCTTAAAATCTGCAATGCTTTGCTCTTTCGCCAATCTTAGTGCATGTAAACGAACGGTAGTGGTGCTGACCCCCAGACAGTCTCGACGAGTATCTTGAATCTTTTAATGAGCGCCTTTTCCAGGTTAGGGTGTTGAGCCTTCGAGCCTCTGTTCGCCTTCTTCACCTTTCGCATTTCTTTAATGGTACTTTAGGCTTTTCTCCATTTTCTGATCACGCATTCAGTCAGACCAAATTGCCGCTCAGCTTCCCGGTTCCCGTGTTCTTTCGCGTACTTGATCACTTCCATTTTAAAGTTTGAAGTATAGCTCCGTCGTTTTGTCTTCGTCATGTTGAAGGGTAATAATGAACTGCATCTTCAAAGACACCGGTAATAGGTAGAATATTTATACTGCCGATGTGTAATATCATGAAAGTGTAATATCAACCAATCATGGAGTAGAATTTGACTCTCGTTGTAGCAGAAACTTTTCCTTAAAAAATGTCATCCAAACATTCGACATGACGACCAAGAATGAGAAGTGCACTTTCCACGATAGTCTACATAGGCTAGACAGACTTCTGCTGACTGACAGGATGAATAAGTCGACAATCAGCACACACGACGATCATAGCGATTGTATGGAGTTCACCGTGATTGACTTGACTTCACCGATTCTATAAAAATAAACGGAAATTATGGACTAAAATTAGGATGCGTCCTATACATAGGTACACAGTATTTCCATCGTTTTTAGGGTCAAATATCAACTGCGTCATATCCATGGTATCGTCCTATACGCTGGTATTTACGGTACTTGAAATAATGCCGTATGTGAAGATTCGAACTTGTTTCTATATTATCCACTGATAGTATTTTGAAGGATAAGATAAGATTATGCTTGAGTCTGCGAAACCATAAAGGTTCGAGGGTCAGGCCTCTATACATCTTTCTCTAAAAGATTGTTTGGTGTTATAAACGGTGATGGGTTTTGAGAAAGTACGTTGTATCTTTTCTAAAACTATACCATCGGATTTATTTATATTGGTTTAAATTATGGCAGGTAATACCAGGGTTTCGCATATTCAATCAAGTAGAAATTGCTCCGTACTCTGTTCGAAATCTTGTCAATTTAATAGTTCCCTCACTGTTTATCCATTTATACTTGAAATCATGCCGTATATGAAGATTCGAACTTATTTCTATATTATTCGATGACAGTATTTTAAAGAATAAAATCAGGTTTTTTGTTTCTGCGAAACCATAACCGATCAAGTTTTCGTTGTATAAACTTTGTTTGAAATATTTTTGGTGCTCTAACCGATAATGGATTTAGTGAAAGAATGTGGTATCTTTTTTAAACGGAGGGATCAGATTTATTTAAGTTACTATATATTATGTTGCAATAGTCTAAAATAGGTTTGGAGAATAATATTTTGGTCTACTTTTTCCTTGGATGCATTTGTCCCAGATCTCATATTTGAATACTGTTTTGAAGTTCTAACTACATTGATCACCTTGGGATGACGGTATAACAAGCTAAATTGGTCATCTTTTCCCCTGTCTCCAGTTGTCCCCAAGATCATATTTTCACGCGCAATAGATTCATGTGTTCGAGTGGGTACCACATTTTCCAAGCTAGGCGAGATTCAACTATACGGTAGTTTTTGATTATTAGGAGCGGCGTCAGTGGCAGCCATATGGCAGCCACTACAATAACACTGCAGACAGCGTTAGTTTGCATATATCCCATAGCGAGATTTATTTATACCTGAGAAGCTAGGGCAAGCCCAACGATTTTAAGCTGTGCTCTTAATGTTCCTGACCAACGTTTGCCACAGTTGCAGCTGATACAAAATTTATTTGTTCTCATATCTGACAATAACATGTATAAGTAACAAAAATGCACCAGAAAAATACAGGCTGATTTCACCACCAGCATAACTAATCAACAGGATATATCATAAATATGATGAACGTATTTGCAGCTATTAATAGAATAGTATAATTAGTATGTGTTATAGCAATTTCAAAGAACAGTAAAAATACGTAATGATTTTTTATCAGAGCGTGGGAAATACTACCAAGTTGAAGGAACCGCGCGCGAATATTTTTGTTATTGTTATGAGACTACCTTGTATTACATCACTGCGAATCGGTAGGCTGAGTAATCTGTGACCAGTGATTTAAAGAGAGTATGTGCTCTCAATAAAATGGAGTTATCCAATGAAGTAATTTTCCTTTCATGCCATATGATATATGTTTCAATAAAAATAATTTATGAAGAATGCGGAAAGTTCAACTTGGTTGTATTTCCCACGCTCTGATAAAAAATCATAACGAATTTTTGATGTAATGTGAAATTGCAGTATATATATTCATTTAATTACTTAAATATAAATATCTGTATTCTATATCTACATTCTCATATAGCTTCTTTCAACCAAGTCCAGCTTCTGTCCCGCACGCGTGGTCCTTTGCGACCCGGCGGAACTGCTTCTACTGACAGAAGAAAGGGCGAAGGCGGCTGACTGGCGCCTTAAAACCAGCATGCTTCAGGCAGGTGGAGTTCGTGAGTTCATGAAGGTGGTCCACCTGGGGGAAGGAAAACCCTTATCTCAAACCTTTACTGCCTTGTGGCTACATTCAATCACGGAAAAGGCATCAGAAGTCTACCTCGAGGAAAAATCCGGAGCCAGTCCCGTTAAGCAGTCCGAAGTTTTATTCAATTTCGCCCTGCCAACTCCTGCGACGGCATCGTTGTCCAGAAGTATCAGCTTAGCTGTTACTTTGGTTCCAGTGGTGCCGTGGAGAGGGAGCACTCGCTGCGTGGGCAACCGCGAGTTCTCCATATTGAACTGCCCTGGCGTACATCACAACGCACCAATGAAGAGGACACTCCATTACGCTTCTGCGAATAATAACACGGGAAGCAGCAGATACCGGTGAAATGCTACGGCTCGATTGGCGTAGAGCTCAGCGCCTGAGGCTGCTTTCGACGATGAAAGAGACTTTCAAGTCTTATTGGACGGCTACCGCCCGCTTAAAGCTGGACAGCCGCCAGCCAATATCTTGCCGTCTCGCCACGGTCTGCTATCCTCATTAGGTGCATGGGGATTAGGAATCAACCGACAAGCAGACTGTTTTTTTCCGCACAAGCGGAACGATCTTATAAAAAACCAAATGTCATTTCTGAAACTGGAAACCCAGAACGTCCGCTCCATGCTTCCTGGATTTCATGACGACGTCTCGAATATCAGAGGCGTAGGAAAATCTGCTTTGGTTAACAATAAGCTGAAGAGACTGAATGTCGACGTGGCTGCCCTGCATGAGACGAGATTACCAGACACTGGTATACTAACAGAAAAAAGATAACACCTTTTTTAGAAAGGAAGAGGTTAGGATAAGCCTCGACTTTATGGAGTTGGGTTTGCAACAGAACCAAGTAGCAGCGGGAGCGAATTGATTTGGACTGTAAATCTGAAGTGCATTACTGTTACCATTACGTTGGCAAACGTTTATGCACCGACGCTTTCTGCGACGCATGCTGAAAAAGACGCTTTTTATCATAACCTCGCAATAGTCCTCGAAAACGTGCACAAAGGAACTATCTAGTAGTATTGGGTGATTTCAATGCTAAATTCACCATTCTTGAGGTTCGAAGGTATGTCAACAGACGCAAACTTACGACTTTTAAGAACAGCTAGAAATAAGGTCCAACAGACTGCAGGGCAATTTGCGAATGACTATTGGACAGAAATTAGCCTTAGTACCCAAAAAGCTGCGGATACTGGAAATTTTCACGGTATGTATGATTGGATCAAGAATAAATTCGAATAAATTTTCAGCAATCGCTAAAACGATTAATCTTTTAGGTTTCACACAATCTGTGATTAAGCCTACAAGACTATCCAGCATTTTAGACCTGATCTTCACTCTAGGTACTGATACTAGCAACGTTGAAATTTTAGCTTCACTGCCCGGTTGCGACCACAATATGATAACTTGCATTCTGCGCCTTTTTCGGAAGCCGCATATATTCACAACGATGAGAAAGTTTATATCAACTGGACTGTTTTCGAATCTTCTTAGAGACAACGACTGGACCCAATTTTTCTTTCTTCAGACTTTAATCGTATTTTTTCGATTTTCCATGATAACCTCTTAGCATGCCTTCGGAGTTTGTTTACCTCTCACATTAGGAGAAGTAAACATAACCCGATAACCCTTCTCGAAAAAAGATTGCTCGGCTCTCTACTTCTGCGAATCATAAGTTTGACTTCTTCTCTGTTATACGCCGACATGAGCTATGTAACTCTCTCCCAGGTAATTAAATTCGCTTCCTTGAGCGTCAAAAAGAAAGGCTTCAAGCAGTGACTCAAAGAATAAGTCCTTGAATTCTCTTACGGAGAATAGATGTATCTCGTTAAAACGTGACATTTCTTCAATTATTTATCAAAAAGATAATAAGGATGTAGTCACTACTGACCCGCCCACAATAGGTCAGGCTTTCTCTCCATTCTTCAGCAGCTCATTAAATAATAACAATAACCATTAACCGACAAACAATAACGTTTCCTTAAATATTATTGACTCCTTTACTTTGACTTTAAAAGAAGTAAAAGACATTTCCCGTCGAAGTAAAATTTCTCACAAGCCCGATGGTGTAGGTTTCATATCAGCCGTCTTACACAACAGCAGTGAAGATTTTCTATTACTCTTATTGAATCTTTTTAATATTTCTCTCAAATCCGGCATCTTTCCAACTCATTGGAAACACTCGGTTATTATCCCTCGTTTAAAATCTGGTAATTCGAACCTCGTTACGAATTATCGCCCTATTAATTACACTACTATTCTCTTTAGGTTATTTGAAAAGTTAATTATAATAATATTATATAATCTTGGACATCCAAGGCATGCAATACATGATCAGTTTATCAAAATTTGAACAGCAAAAGAAAATAGAACAATGCAAGTGACCGAAGTGAGCGGGATTTTTAAACATTTTTTCCGTTCAATAAGGAAAAACCTTTCAATTAAGAAATCTTTGTTGGACTACCTTGGCCCAGATGCGTTCTCCCTAGTCCAACATGGTTTCAAAAAAACCAAAAATCTTGTGTAGCCTGCCAGTCAGAATATTTAGATCACATAACCAGTTCACAAGACCAAGGATTATCAGTGATTATTGTATTCCTAGACATGAGCAAGCTTTCGATCGGATTCCACACACGCTACTCCTTCTGAAGTTATCATATTTAGGTATTCATAAGCCTTCAGTAAGCTGGTTTTATTCTTTTCTGTCTGATCGCACCTTTTCAGTTAGCGTTAACGGTGTTACTTCCCCTAATCAGCCGATTCCAAGTGGCGTAATTCAGGGCAGCGTTCTGGGCCCCCTTCTTTTTCTCATCTATGTTAATGATCTGCAAAGTGTTGTGAACCACTCTAAACTCTTTATCTTCGCTGATGACATGGAAGTCGTCCTATCATTTCCACCTAATAAACTGTCACAAACTCTGATATCCCTTAAAACTGATCTTATTTTTTTGAATAATGAACTATTTTACTCTGATGACCTCTCAACATGATAATAATAATAATAATATATTCTTGGATATCCAGGGCATTCAATACATGATCAGTTTATCAAAATTTGAACAGCAAAAGAAAATAGTACAGTGCAAGTGACCGAAGTGATCGGGATTTTTAAACATTATTTTTCCGTTCAATAAGGGAAATTATTATACAGTAGGTAAGAAAATAATTATCAATTTCTAATAGAGATAAAATTTCATTTAAATTATGTCAAGATTTACGAATGGCAAGGATGCAAGAAACAAATGGAGAACAGAAATGGAAGGTAATTATGGAAAAAGTGGTGCGAATTGTAATGAAGTTGTCATGAAAAAATTGATAAATAAATTATATATGAATAAATTCATGTTTTTACGGAAAGTTTAAATAAGAAGATTGAAGAGGGAACATAAATCCATCGGAATAAGAAAATCTAAGAAATTGTGGGGGATGAGAGAGGGTGTGGCTAATAGCAGGGAGGAGGCAATAGGGTGCTGTGCTCCAATACTCTTGAAGGATTGTCGACCAATCGAACCAAAATGTGTTCATCAGCCGGATTTTCGTTATCTGCAGGAGAATGAATCGCATACGGAACAAATCTCGGGCGGATAGATTTCGAGCCAATTACAGTGATGGTTCGTTATTCGAAGACACTGGAATATAATGAAAGATTTTCTCTTTACCAGCACGGTGAGAGGTCATCAAAGTAAAATAGTACATCATTTAAGAAATAAGAATGTACATTTAAAAAAACATCATGTTTTTTTTAGTTTTTTTACGTTTTTTTCATTTTTTGGTAGATTTTTAATATTTTGCACGTTAAGATAAAAAAAGAGATGGTGAAGAGAATATCTTTCATTATATTCCAGTGTCTCCGAATACCAAACCATCACTGAAACTGCCTCGAAATCTATCCATCCCGAGATTTGTTCCATTTACGATTCACTCTCCTGCAGATAACGAAAACCCGGCTGGTGAACACATTTTGGTTCGATTCGTCGACAATTCTTCAAGAGTATTGGAGCACACAGCGTACCCTACTCCCATGCTACTAACCACACCTTCTCTCACCCCCCAGAATTTCTTAGATTTTCTTATGCTGATGGATTTATATTCCCTTTTCCATCTTCTCAACCAATCTTTTCATAGAAAACATGAATTGTTGCATATATAATTTATTTTATCATTTTTTATGACAATTTATTACAATTCACTCCACTTTTTCCATAATCACCTTCCATTTCTGTTCTCCATGTTTTCCCATCCTTGCAATCCGTAAATCCTGAGAAAATTTTAATGGAACCTTATTGGTATTAGACATTAAATTTTTTTCTCACTGTATATTCGTTCACATTATAGAACGGAAAAAATGTTTAAAAATCCCACTCACTTCGGTCGTTTGCACCGTTATATTTTCTTTTGCTGCTCCAATTTTGATAAACTGATCATGTATTGCATGCCTTGGATATCCAAGAATATATATATATTATTATTATTATTAAATCTTGACATAATGTAAATGAAGTTTTATTTATATTAGACATTGAAATTTTTTCCTTACCTACTGTATATTCATTTCCATTACTGAAAGGAAAAATGTTTAACAATCCCGCTCACTTCGGTCATTTTCACCGTTCTATTTTCTTTTGCCGTTCAAATTTTGATAAACTGATCATGTATTGCATGCCTTGGATGTCCAAGAATATATATTAATAATATGATCTTCTCCCTGAGACAACTTCAAGAATAGTGTCGGTAACAGCGTATGCCATTATATGCTGTTTTTATTGATTTAACAAAGGCATTCGACTACGTCAGCATGGAGGGTCTTTTCAAAATGCTTGATTTGATAGGCTGCCCCCAAGACTTCTCAATCTCGATATTTCGTTCCATTCAGTCAGGGAGGGCTCAGTCTATTTTGACGATTTCAGCTCAGAAGCCTTTGAATTTCTCCGAGGCGTCAAACAAGGGTGTGTTTTTGCTCCCACGCTGTTCGGCATTATCTTTGCTCTGCTTCTAAAGCACGCTTTCTGGACGAAGACAGAAGGCGTTTACCTACGCATGCGAAGTGATGGTAAGCATTTTAACCTGAACCGGTTGAAAGCATAAACCAAAGCACGGGATGTGCTAATACGTAACCTGCTGTTTGTTGACGATGCAGCCTTTATTACTCACTCTCAAGAGCAACTCCAGTCTCTAATGGACTGTTTTTCGTCGACATGCAAAGACTTTGGGCTAACAATCAGCATGAGCAAGACCAAAGTCCTTAGTCAAGGGACTGTATCCTCTCCCATCATCATTGTTGGAAACTGTCAGCTCGAATCAGTACGTCATTTCACATACCTCGGTTCAACCATTGCGGGTAACCTCTCGCTAGACACGGAGATTGATAAACGGATTTACAGAGCAGCTGTCATTCTGTCTCGATTAAACTCTCGTGTTTGGGGTAACTGCAAGCTGACTGTAAACAAAAAGATGATGGTATACAGCGCGTGAGTACTAAATGCTTTACTGGGAAGCCGGTCGAAGCGCTCTACCTGGAGTTTAGCAAGGCTTTCGATTCCGTCAGCCACAGATTTTTAGAAACTAAGCTGGCAGCAAAAGGCATACGCGGTAGTTTACTTGCTTGGATAAAATCATTCCTGACAGGTAGGACCTTTAGAGTACGAGTAGGATGTACGTTGTCGATCCAAACAGAGGTGATAAGTGGGGTGCCTCAGGGGTCTGTGCTAGGTCCGCTGCTCTTTCTGATTTTTATCGATGACTTGTCGCCTATCTTGGAGTGCCCGTGCTTCATTTTTGCGGATGACGTGAAGTTCATTGGTTCAACGAATGAAGATACTCTGTTGCACGACCTCGAGCGGGTCATTGACTGGTCCATACTTTGGGACCTCCCACTGAACCTCAATAAGTGCCAACTCTTGTCTGCTCTGGTCGACAAGATCACAGTCCAGGTGTCAGGTACTCCTATTAGCGTTGACGCCACACAGCGGGTTAAGGACTTGGGTGTTCTAGTTAGAGCTGACTTCAAATGGGAGGACCAATGCGCTGTTGCAGCGCAACGTGCACGCAATGTGCTCTTTCGGTTGAAGTCGGTGCTTTCCAGCAGAAGTCCCGACGTGTTCCTGCCACTTTACAAGGCGTTAGTCAGGCCGCATTTGGAATATTGTGTCCAGGCGTGGTGTCCTCACTACCAGAAGGATATCATTCGACTTGAAAGCGTCCAGCGACTAGCAACACGCATGATTGAGGGTCAGCGTGGGAAAAGTTATGCTGATCGCCTTTGGGCTCTGGGTCTTTTCTCTCTTAAGCGTCGTCGTTTGAGAGGTGATTTGATTGAAACCTTTAGATCTTAAAGGGCTTAAGCGGCGTTAATCCAGATGACATCTTTACCTTAAGTCCTAAGCTGGGCACTCGCGGACACGCACTCAAGCTCGCTAAGGAACGATGTCGACTAGATTCTAGGAAAAACTTTTTCAGCTTCAGGGTGGTCAACTTCTGGAACAAGCTCCCTGAAGAACTTATCTCCTGTAGTTCCGTCTCAACTTTCAAGCAGGGTTTAGACCGTGACTGGGGTAAGTTATTCTCTGATTACATCCCATGATTACCATGCTTAGGTTGTCCTCCATTCTGCTCGCTATTCATTGTAGCAATTTTAGTGCATCTTTTTATTCTTGATTCTCCATCAGCTGACCTCTCACCGTGCTGGTGAGGAGAAACTGACTTTTTATTTTTCCAGCATCGATTATTGCGCGTTGCTGTCCTAATATTATCCGGTACAGCGCATGGCACCGCGATCATCAGAGATTGCAAACAGAGAAGAAAAAATTACCTTCTGGCAGTGCATCGATTATAGCGCGGTGCTCTCCCAACTACATTCTCCTAGTCCTAAGACAATCAGAGGTTTCACACGGAGAAAAAGGATTGACCCTTTGGCAGTGGTGGGTGCTTCTCCGCAGCTTTCCACCGAAAGAAATTCTGGACGCTCGGTTGGCTTGTCAGCCACTTACTGTCCTGTGCCTTCTGAACTGCCTACTGAACTGAACTGTAAAACCTGGACCACCCACGCAAGACACGAACGGAAGCAAAATACTTTCCATTTACGAAGCATCCGTCGTATCTCGAACATATCGTGGATGGACAGAGTGACTAACGCTGGATTGCTTTCAAAAGCTGGTCTACAGAGCATGTTCACTTTATTATAATTTTAGATTCAAGATTTATGGCTGAAAAAGCAAATTGCTGTACAGTACCATAGGATAAACGTATAAAAATTAATTTAAAAAAATCGTTACTTGTATGATCGTATCTCATGTTCTTCATAGGTGGAGCAAAAATAATCCTCAATGGCAACACAGACTGAGGGAAAAGAATCTTTGGATGGACGGTAGTTCCGTGCGTTAAAATGATATAGACATCAATAGGTAGGGGCCAACGCAGTAGTTCTCAACATAAGGTTTCGTAACCTTTGTTTAAAGATGTGCTCGTTCGATGAGGTAACAATATCTATCGGCAAGCTATTCCACAAGAAGAACAGCGAAGAAGTGACGACGACAATTCAATCGTGAGTGTGGGATTGAAGGGTCAAAGGGTGGCTGCGTGGGGGACAACGGAACGAAACTTGAAGAGGTGTTTGAGAGGGTGGGATTTCGCGTAGATGATTCGATATGTCAGAGTGAGGTCGTGTAGGATACGTTGCGCTCAGGGTGCACAGTCCAAGTCTGGTCAGTCGCTGCTCAAAGGGTAAATTATTCAATCCGGTAACCATTTTGGTTGCCTTGTGATAAATTCGTTCGAGGAGCGAGATGTTTTTTTCCATCCATGGCGTCCAAGCTTGTACAGCGTAGTCAACGACAGGATGTATGTAAGTGTTTAGTAATTTCACGAGTGAGTGTGGTGGTAAACGTCCGAAAATGCGTTTCAGTAAACCTAGCAAGCTGCACGCACGCTTGTAGACGGCTTCGCACTGTAGGCTGTTCTTCAAAGTGCCAGACACCAAGATTCCGATATCTTTTTGTGATGTACTTCATTCAAGCGGGTGGCTGCCAAGTGTATAGGGAAAGGGAAAGGGTTTTCCGACTTGCAACATTTTGCACTTGCGGAAATTAAATGGCAGTTTGTTTTGGATTGACCACTGGTGCAGCTTATTCAAATCTCCTTGCAGAACTTGACAGTCCTCGATAGAGTTGACCTTCGTCCAGATTTTTACATCATCTGCGAATAGAACAAGCTTACATGCTAGTAATTTCGGTAGATCGTTTATAAATATGAGAAACAGTATCGGACCGAGAACCGAACCCTGAGGGACTCCGCTCGTGGCTTCAATTGTTCGAGAAGTTTCATCATCTATTCTGACTTTTACTTTGCGTCCAGACAGGTAACTTGTGAACCATGTTAGTAAGTTTCCGATGACGCCAACATTCTGCAGCTTCTGAAGCAGTAAGGAGTGATTCACTCTGTCGAATGCTTTAGATATATCTGAGCCAGCGCCACCTGCGGTGGCTTAGTCATGTATACCGAATGGAAAATGGTCGTATTCCGAAAGATTTACTCTTTGGTGAGTTGCAATTAGGAAGTCGACCATTGGGGAGAACGCACTTGCGGTACAGAGACGTTTGCAAAAGAGATATGAAAGCTCTTGGCATTGACCCGGCGAGTTGGGAAGAACTTACTCTTGAACGCTCACATTGGAGGCATTGTGTCTGCAATCTGGGGAGGAGCAGACACAAGCTCTTTGCTGCTGAACGCAGATCATTTCGCCGGCGTGCAGCTCATGCAATACAACCGAGTTCTGAATTTCTTTGCAAGCGCTGCGGGAGAGATTGTTTCTCCCGAATCGGACTGTTTAGTCATTTCAGAAGCCGTAGAACTTGAACATTCATGCGATTGTGATGTACATCAATGGCCAACTTTGACCGAAGGAGGCCAACAACAATATCTTCATTATGGCTCACATTGCGTTCCCATGCCGGAAGGCTAGATGTGGTAAGCATGTAGCCAAAGGAATCAGATGCTGTACCTGCAAGTGCTGGGAGCACACAATATTGCTCATGTGTGACATTATACGGCTATATATATGGTTCCAAAGGGTCTGTATAGAATGCAATGAAGTTGAAAGGGAGGTTTATCGTAAGAAAGTTTCTCAGTTATTCGCGACACTACAGGAACCCACCGAGAAATCTTATGCGAAATTTGCGGCATCGCCCAAACCAATACTGTTTAAGCAATGCATGAGCATTTGTTTTTATGAACAAGTACCTAGAATGAAACGGTGATTTTACAAATGTTAAGGTCGAACATAATTACGAATTGTTTTCGTTAGCTACCAAAAAAGAATAGCTTGATAACATTCGTGCACATGGTAGGTTGCATAAAACATAAGAATTAATAGATTATTGAAAACTATTCAATAAAAATTCATATTTTTTACAAAATAACAGTAAATGTTTGCAACATAAAAAATGGGTTAATTACAGTTTGGGCATGTCCAAATCGCATGTTTATTCATGAATGATGTTAAGCATGCAATTTGAAACAAAGATAAGCGGATTCGGAATTATAATAATTATATATATATATAATATACAGTAGGTAAGAAAAAATTTCAATGTCTAATAGAAATTTCAAATATTTCATTTAAATTATGTCAAGATTTACGAATGGCAAGGATGCAAGAAACAAATGGAGAACAGAAATGGAAGGTAATTATGGAAAAAGTGGTGCGAATTGTAATGAAGTTGTCATAAAAAATTGATAAATAAATTATATATGAATAAATTCATGTTTTTACGGAAAGTTTGAATAAGAAGATTGAAAAGGGAACATAAATCCATCGGAATAAGAAAATCTAAGAAATTGTGGGGGATGAGAGAGGGTGTGGCTAATAGCAGGGAGTAGGCAGTAGGGTGCTGTGCTCCAATACTCTTGAAGAATTGTCGACGAATCGAACCAAAATTTGTTCACCAGCCGGATTTTCGTTATCTGCAGGAGAATGAATCGCATACGGAACAAATCTCGGGCGGATAGATTTCGAGCCAATTACAGTGATGGTTCGTTATTCGAAGACACTGGAATATAATGAAAGATTTTCTCTTCACCAGCACGGTGAGAGGTCATCAAAGTAAAATAGTACATCATTTAAGGAATAAGAATGTACATTAAAAAACATAATGTTTTTTAGTTTTTTACGTTTTCTTTTTTTCATTTTTTTGGTAGATTTTTAATATTTTGCACGTTAAGATGAAAAATGAGACATTTCTAGGCCTCATGAGAAATAAAAGACAGTTATATACATAATGGTGTATAGAAAATGTTATCGAAGGCAATGTTGAGATTAATTAGTGTAAAAGCATTTCTAGGGTCCGGTAACCTGACACTTGAATGGCCAGTTATCCAGAGAATACTAACTGACCTCATAATATACTAATATATGCAGATAGATAAGCAGATAGCGGTTAAGAATATCGTCACATCCTCGAGTCCCGGAGACAAGAGTGGTATCATCATTTCAAGAATTGGGAGAGTGTATTTTGTTGAATTTCCACAATTTCGAAAAGTTAATTCTTAAGAAAAAGAATTAATATGACTCTTAGAATTTTTTTAGCTAAAAGAACTTGAAGCTTTGAATGCCGTATAAGTATAAATTATCTATAATTTTATTATTATTAAATATCTTACCTAATTTTATCGGTGTTAAAAATGAGTTGAGTTGCTTTTTCTATTCAGTCAATGAAGTGCTCAGTCTTATATTATTTGGAAGTAAATTCCATAATCGATAATATTTAGAAATAGAGAAATCTTTTGGTACACGATTGTGAATTTTCGGTATACATATTTTGTTTTTATGGGGAAGATGATATACTTCAGACTTCTTGAAATCCAATTGTAAATCAATGTCGATCATATCTTTTTTCAATATTCTATAAATAGTACAAGATTTTGTCGCAATCTCTGAAACCATAATGGTTTAAATCCTAGGATCAGTTAGAAGGGCATCCTCCTAACTAATAAAACAAGCTAGATTATTTGAACGACCAAGGTCGCAACGGAGAGAAATTGTTGCTGGGTAAGTCATGCTGTACCTTAGCAACAAACCTCATCTGCACTAAATTCAAATTCAAATTGTCTGACGCCCATGACAACCAAAATACGTCGGTCCTACTATGAACGTTCCCACGATTATGGTATACCCTCACACATTTCACTCTGTTGATGCCATATAAATACAAACCGAGTCCACGGTCGAAACGCACACACTGGGCGCTTGGACCTTGGACACCCGATCAACTTTCCATCCCGGTCTTTTCTGTTTTCCTGGCTGCTAGGTTGAGAACAACGCATAGATTGATAGAACGCAACAACAGTCTCTGCTGCAACATCAACTACTCATCCATCATAACGGGATCTCACATGTTTCCTTATATAGATCGTGTGAAAGAACGTTGGATGTTTTCTGAAACATTACAATCAGACCGAGTAATGTCGCTAGATATACTATTGCAGTAATCTAATAAAAGTTGTGCTTATAACTTGTGAAGCTCCAGCTTGCACTGGGGTAGAGAGAGGAATCTATGAAGTAAACCTATATTCTATTTTGTTTCAGATATCAAGTAGCAAATTTGTACATGAAATAAAAGTGATCCAGAATATCGATAACCTAAATCATGTACACACTGTACTGGCTGTAGTGGTGTATGGTGTTTGGTATGATACATTAAAAATTTATGGAAGTAGATATGTTGATGGAAAACTTAAGACCGTTTCGAATACTCCATTGAAGTAGAGCATCCAGGTCTATGTTCAATTTCGATATATTTTCGTTAATCTGGTTAGATGGAAAGGCTATAGCGACTTTTATATCAGCTTCGAGCAAACAAATCTTAGAGTGTTTTATGACAGATAGTATATCGTTAATGAATATAAAGAAGAGTAATGCACGTGAAACGCTTTCTTGTATGACTCCGCTCGGAATTGGCAAAGTTCGTGAACGGTAGCCATTTATATCTACAGAGAAGGTGCGACCTGTGAGAAAAGATTCGAACCACGAAATTAGGTTTCCAGTAATGCCTACAGCAGATAATTTTGCGAAGAGTAGATTATGCATGACCCTGTAGAAGGTTTAAGTAATATCAATGAATACAACTTTGACTCCAAGGTCTGAATATAGTGATTCTGTCACGTAATTTAGAAATTCTAGTTGAAAAGTGATGCAAGATTTTCTGTTAAGAAATCCGTGCTGGTTTGCTATGAAATAGTTTGGTGTCAGGTATGCTAGGGTGTCCTGCATGACAAGCTTCTCAAATATTCTAGATAGAAATGGTGTGTGATTATTGGGTCGATAATTGTTAACCGTATGTAGTAATCCGGATTTATGTCGAGGAATAACAACTGAATGTTTCCATTTTCAGGGGAAGGTTCCCGATTTGATAGATGCATTGAAGAGATTAAGTAGTAATAAGAAGTCTTCGAGTCCTATTATGGAAATTGCTGGTATGAAACCTGATTCGTCAGGCTTGTAGGAGATTGCCCCTTGCTTGCAAACTTTACGTATGTCAGACAGTTTAATTGTAATGGCGTCTGATGTATTGCATGAGGGGTGGGTAATTCCCTCTGGATAAGATTTGTTATTATATGAAGCTCTAAAGCTAGGGTAAGATGAAGAGCCAGCTAACTTGGAAGTTAACTATCTAACGCACAAGTGAGGTAACGCAACAGCTAATGAATAATTTCGCGACAATTAACGCGCGATTAGCTTTAGTTTGCAGTGGTTTGCGAGATTTGCGAAAAGGCGATTCTCCTAAAAATATGAAAACTATAAACAGAAATATTCTGATCATAAACGAACAAGAGCTTTTTCTACAAAAGAATTAATCACGACGCAGCTTAGATCGCCAATGTGTGCAAAATCAAATGCGTTTAGCAGAAATTAAGCCCAATCTTCAGTTTTTTCGAGTCCACGGTCTATGGAAGAAAGGAAAACAAGAATGACCTATTTTTGCCGATTTCAAAAATCAGAAAAAGACACTAGTTTCTTTAAATAAGCGACGAAATACATACGAATAACCAAGGTGTATAGTTGATTACCAGACAGTCGCCAGCTTCGGCAAATTATTTCGCGTTTCAGCGAAGGAACACAGCGAAGGAAAACACAGGAACGCGTTGACGGAAAAACTCCGCAACAGCAAATATTTCGATCAATAATGCTTAAGTGATGGCAGAAAACATATGTGAAGATGTGCGGTCAATTTGTGATGCAGCAAACGAAAGCCTCGCTTCGTATGAGCTAAACGCCGCTGTATTAATATCCACTACACCCCAATCCTCCAGCGACGTAGATTCCACATACAATGCTGATGTGCTACCACATTGAACATACGAAAAGTTATTTAATACCTAGGCTTCTGCGCCCGAAGTTATTTTCAAATTGAGCACGGTAAATCTAAATACTACTATCACAAATGCTAGCAGCGTGCGTAGTAGGTGGCTTAAATCAATGCAGATAGCCTGCAAAACTAAATCTACGATACTAGATGTATCAGAGACCTGACTTCAAGATACAGACACTATCCCAGTTAATCTTTTTTGATTTATACAGATCTTAGATCGGAAAGATCAGGCGGTAGACACGGAAGCGTAACTCTAATACTCCTACAGCACGGTAATAAATACCAAGACTGTGGCATTAAAATGGGCACCATTGGCATCCAGCTGGTCTCGACAATCGTCACTGAAGGTAAGCTCTCTTGTGCGTTAGGCTGCTTATAAAGGGCACCCGGCGCTTCTGGGGAGTAAGACCAAGACCTTAGGGACTGTTTCACCTGGTTGCTCAGAACAGCCCCACGAGTCTATTTAATAGATGGTTTTAAACTAACGGGTATTGTCTGGAACACTCAGACGACGGTCGAAAGAATTCCCAACGTAAATCTCGATTGGCTTTACTCCGGTGCGCTTTACAGCATGTAAGTGAAAAAACTAGGCACATAGATGGACATTCACCATCTACACTGGACTAGTTCTATATAAAGGTTCTAAAGTTGTCCAAAGCCCCTCTAACCAAACCCCCCTTGAGAAAAAGTGACCACGTCGCCATAGTATATCATGGAATTCTTTGCTTTGTAAGCCACCATTCAAATACCGGCTTAATATAAATCAAGTTGAATGGAAAGTAGGACGGCTTTCCTTTCCACTATGCGACTGGTTCTCTGAAACCAATGACGAAAGTAAAAGGCCAGTTAATGATCGAAATATCGTAAGTCTTTAAGACATTTAGTGTTCTTTTCAACCTGTACGGCTAAAAAGAAGCTACCTTTGGCGAACTCATGTGGTGCGACGCAACATTATTAGGCGCGACAAATTTTGTAGGATATAACCAGCCTTTCAAACCTATAGAAATTAGTCGTGATATAAGGCTTCGGGAAACAACACAGAAAAGCTACAATTGAGGCTTCAGCGAACTTACGAAACTTACCTGACGAACTCTGCTAAGAAAGAACCCTAAGAAGTATTTTGGTTCAGTATAAGGGTATGACGAGGAAGCACATAGGTACCCTAATATTACAAAATGGCGAGAAACCCAGTTCTGACCCCGACAAGGCAGCAGATTTGCCGGATTATTTTCAAAGCGTACATAGAATATAAGGTGGTTATGCGATTTACTTAGTCCAAATTGTTAGTACGAAAATGGGTACCTTTCCAATCGAAGTAGTTTTTGGACGTAAAATGTCGTTGGGTTCCTACAGAATGAAGACAGAAATAATTCTACCGGACCAAATGACGTGCATCCGAAAATTTTAAAGGTGATAGCTAAGGTACTAGCGAGCCTCTCAGTAGGTTATACAACGAATCGATCTGCAAAGGCATCCTACCAGATGACTGAAAGAAAGCTATTGTCGTATCCATTCCAAACCGAGTTTGCGCAAACAATTAAAATTTTTCGACCGGTAAGCTTGACTAGTGTTTATGTAAAGCCTTGGAGAGACTTATCAGGGATCGCTCGGGCATCGTCCTTGTGCAAAATACATCATTAAGCACGGTTCAACATAACTTTCTTAAAAGAAGGTCGGGTCTTTCGAATCGTCCAGGTTTATGAGATAGAGTTTTCAAGACATTGGACGAGAGCGGACGGGTAGAGGTCATTTACTTAGACTTATATTAAAGCATTCGACTCGGGTGAGTCACAGGTTCTTACGGATGAAGCTCGCAGCCAAAGAAGTATCAGATAAGATTACGACTGGATAACCAGTTTTCTTCGTGACAGATCCTTCCAGGTTCGTGTAGAATCTCCTGTGATTTTGAAAAAGCTACAGTCGGTTCCCACAGGGGTCAGTATAAGCTTACTTTTAGTGATTCTTCGGAACGATTGGATCTCATTTGTGATGTCCCTGCTAATGTGCTGATGACGTCAAATTCACTAGATCCAGTGATCACGGTGATTTGTTGAGTAACAGCAAAAATCGGTGGTGATCGACTTTAAGTCTTTCCAGAGGGTTGAGGATTTAAGTGAGCACTTCACAAACTGAATTCAAAAAGCAACTCAACTCTTTTTTATCTCCGGAAAAATTAGGTAAGCTATTTCTAATTAATACAACTATAGATAATTTATACTTATACGGCATAAAAGGTTTTTTTAAAATATTTTTTAGCAATAAAATTTTTAAAGTGACATATAACATTTTATTGAGAATTTGATTTTCAGAATTGTTGAAATTCAACAAAATACACTCTCGCAACTCTTGAAAGGGCGATGCAACTCATATCTCCGTGACCCGATGAAGTGAACTCCCTATACAATTATCTGCGTTTGAAGTTGCATTTGGAACATCATACATGAATAAACATTGCGGTCCAGACCTACCCAAACTGTGAATAACCCATTTTAAACAATTGTTGTCGTATTCGTTAAAAACATGAACCTTTATCATTTATTTTTCCGATATTCTATCAACTTTATGTTTTAAACAAGCTACCATCTGTACAAATGTTATCCAACTATTTTTTTACGGTTGTTAACAAAAAATGTATTTATGTTTGACCTTAACATTTGTATAATTACTTTTTCATTTGATGTACTTATTCATGATAACAAATGATCATGCATGGCATGACTTGGTGTATCCAAGAATATACATTATTCCTGATCATTGCATTATTATCATTATTATCATTATTATTATCAGTCGTAACAGTGTAATGTACGCAGAATGTTTCCCTAGCAAAACTCTCACAGGCTCGATGAATAGAAACCCCTTCTATTTTTACCAGTCGCATCTACAAATGCCTGAATCTGAATGTCGGCCTGGGGAACACATGACGCATCATCACATACGACCAGGATACCAAAGAACAAATAACCAAATTTGACAGTGGTGGGCGCATCTATGAAGCTTTGTACCGACAGAAATTCTGGACGCTCGATTGGCTTATCAGCCATTTACAGTCCTGTCCCAACTGAAATGAACTGAAATGAACAGTATCAACTCTTTATTTATGTCTAGGAAAATAACTAAGACAGCCGTACCTTATTTCAAAAAAGTAATAATATTGTCAATGTATTTGAGCAGTTGTCATGTCTCTGTTACATAATTGCTGATGATGTCGAATTCACCGGATCCAGTGATCACGGTGATTTGTTGAGAGATATTGAGAAGGTCATTAAATGATCGCAAGATTGGGTTCTTCCTCTGAACTCTAGTAAATGTCATTTGTTGTCTGCTGCAGTCGACAAAATTACAGTAACTGCGAATAACGGTAGGATCGAATTAAATCTATTCAGATGGTTAATGATTTAGGTATAGTCGTAACAACGGACTTCGAATGGCCTACGCAATGTGCCTCGGGTGCACAACGTGCTAGAGTAGAACTATTCAGGCTTAAATCCGTTCTGACATGTAGAACGCCGGAAGTGTTTATCCACTCATATATGGCGATTGTCAGGCTGAGTTTAAAATACTGAGTGCAAGCCTTGAGCCCCTTCTTTCAAAAAGTCATATTACTATTAGAGAGTACAACGTGTGGCCACCGAAATGGTTGAAGGTATGTTTGGGAAACCCTACGCGGAACGTCTAATTTCTTCAAGTCTCTTCTCACTTCGGTTGACCTAATAGAATCTTTCAAAATCCTGGAAGGCTTAGACGATGAGGGTTGTCAAATCCTGTTCTCTCGAGCGATCAACCCATCAACTAGAGGACATACATCGAAGCACACGAAAAACGACAGCCGTCTGAATCCTAAGCAATACATTTTCAGTGAAAGAGTTGTAAGCTTCTGCAAAAAAGCTGTCTAAGGAACAAATCGCTTGCACATCAATAGGTGCATTTGAATGGGGTTCAGATGCTTTGTGGCATGAGATTTTCCCAGACTTTTTCCATGAATATACAGGTCGACTTTCGACAGAATTGGCCATTTGTTGTTCATTTTAAATTTGTATTGTTTTTACCACGATTTAAAAAATCTTGTTATATAATGCCTCGTTTTAAATATCATGTTTTAAATGTACGCACCATTTTTACGTAGATAACCTCTCACCGGCTTGGTGAAGAAAAACCCTTTCCGTTTTTCTCAGTCGCAGTTACAATACTGGGCCCTATGACGGCCTGGAAAACACCTGTCGTATCATCGCATACGATGAGGATACTCGAAAAGAATGAACCAACTTTGACATTGGTGGGCGCTACTTTAAAGCTTTCCACAGACAGAAATTCTGGATGCTCGATTGGCTTATCAGCCATTTAAAGTCCTGTGCCAACTGAACTGAACTAAAAGTGAAGGATATCGGTATTACTATAACCAGCGATTTTAAGTAGGCTACTTAATGTGCCGAAGCTGCAAACAAGGCTGGCAGATAGTTGTTCTGACTTCGCTCAGCGTAATCTTGCCAAAAACCTTCAATCTTCATTCCCTTATACAAAGTAGTTGTGCAGCCTCACTTGGAATACTGCGTTCAATTCTGGGCACGGTACTTAAAAAAAGATATAGCATGTCTCGAAAGGGTCCAGCGTCTCGCGACTAGGCTGGTTGAGGGTCAGGCAGGGAAAACCTATGAGACAAGACTCAAGGACCTCGGTTTGTTCTCACTAAAGAGACGGCGGCTGCGAGGTGACCTAACAAAAGCCTTCAAGATTCTAAAGGGTCTTACGGGTGATGATATTACGAGAATCCTTAAACTTGCCCCTAAAGCAGCTACAAGGGGAAATTTTATGAAAATTCTTAAGAGTAGGCCCAGGTAGCTAGAACGTGAGCACTTTTACAGCAACCGTGTGGTCAACTTCTGGAACAAGCTCCCAGCCTCCCAAACGTGTTGAGCTTTCAAACGGAATTAGACGTTAAATGGTCTATCATATTTCCGCACATTGTCTAATAAAAAAACTTAAAAACAAACAAAAAACGTATTTTTACATTTTTATCATATCTGTCTAGGCCTGGACAACCTGACAGCAAATTAGCCCACATGCAGTCTATGACTGTGTTTCACTTTACCTCGACTAGGCTAGTGATTTCATACACCACACATTGTTCACGCATATTATTGCATTGTTTCCTGAATATCTAACCTCTCACCGTGCTAGTGGAGAGAAACCCTACCCTTCTATCCAGATATTCGGAAACAAGAACGTGTGAAATGTACGAACTGTATACTCGATATCGAAGTGTCAGGTTCTCAACCGCATACCGTCGAAGGAAATCTAGGCGCGTGATTGGCTTTTAGCCACCTTCAGCCCTGTGCAACTTGAACTTGAACTTGCAGTACCGTGTCTAGTTTTAAGCAAGGGTTGGACCGCAAACTGGGGTAAGTTGTTTCCTGAATACTCTTCTTAATTGCTTTACAAGCTTAGGTTTTTCATCTTTTAGCGTTATCCCGTGAATAAAATGAGGGCTAGAGTTCTCTGTGTTTTTTTTTAAATTTTTTAATATACACAATGCTACTTCAGCTAACCTCTCAACGTGCTGGTGAAGAGAAACTGCTTTTTCTTTTTCCAGCATCGGCTATAACGCGGTGCTTCCTAAGTTCAACCCGGATAATCTCTTGGCTTCGCGATCGGCGAAGATTTCAAACAGACAAAAAGAATATCCGTTTTGGCAGTGGTGGGTGCTTCTCTGCAGCTTTCCACCGAAAGAAATTCTGAACGCTCGATTGGCTTGTTAGCCACATACTGTCCTGTGCAAACTGAACTGAACTTCAAGGTCGCAATCGTGATCGCAGATTTGAAATGTATAGAAGACATTTGTGAAGAATGCCCATCAAGAGAGGGCATGTTGCGCCTCAAAATACCTACATCGTAACTTTAATCCGGAATTTCGATCCTCAATGTAATTTTTCGTCTGTTTTTATTCTCACAGGCAATTGTTTTTTGGCTGCTAACGCGTTGCTTCACACCAAACCCATTATATATTGCAGCGAAAGCTTATGTGACCTATTAGGTTATTCAAAATCTCAGATGATGCTGAAAGCAGCAAATTTACGTTTTATATTCAAAGAAGGTGTCGGAGACGAATGCATCCATGCACTTAATCACGCATTGTGTGAGAATCGTGAAATGGAATTGTGTGTCACTTTGCCCACTAAAAGTGGTAATATTCTTTATCACTCTGAATTTCAGGTGCTCCTATAACTTGCAAAATAAGTGTTACTCCGGTGCGTGATGAAAATGGATTGCTACCGATTTATCTGTTATTTTTTCACGTCGATGAACCTCTTGTTCTTACCCGTAACAGCAATAAGAGTATGTTAGATTACATTACATTATTTTGATAGAGTCAAGTATGAAAGCACGATTTCATTTAAAATCATTGAAATATACTAAATCTCGCGGTGACTCAATCAAATCTAAACGTACATCCGAACAGCAAAGTATGTGAAGTCTTAAGCAATTTCATTCCCTTCTAGCGTTGTTCGACGATGTTGAGCAAGTTCACTCGAAATACTCAGGACTTACGCCATCAGACTTAGAAGTATGCCGTAAGTAGATTGATTTCCAGAATATTTTTTCTCTTTTATATTGACATTAAATCCATAAGATTTCAGTTGCCTTTTCGGTTATCAGACATCGAGTTTTCATTTTTGTTTGGAAACATAACTAATTATCAGTATTCTGCAGGTATATCGATATGCTTTGTGTTAAACAGCTATTTAATCATTTGATAATTTTTACGCTTCGTCAGCTTAACTTTTTATGCGCATTTTTATGTGGGTTAGGATATTGTCAGGTAACATAATAATTAATAATAATCTTCGCAATACCTAGATTCCGATCGAGATCAAAATCTTTAGACCAAAGATTTAAGATGCAAGAATTTATGGTCACAAAAGCACATAGCTTCACAATGACCATGTCATAGTATAGTCAATAGTCAATAGTATATTATGGTACAAAAAGCTATGAGCTTAAAATATAACCATAGGATAGTCAGTACAGGGGGTCGGGTGGAGTTCAGCGGGTTCGGCGTCAATTGCCAAAGTTCCGTAAAGGGTGGGGTTATGTATCATAACAGTCAATACAGGGGGAGATGAATCGGGTGGAAAGGAAGAAGAAAATGGGTGCAGTATCGGGAAGAAGAAAAAGCGAGAATCCATTAAACTTGTTGAAAAAATAGAGATAAGCGTCAAGTCGCTTTTTAAAAATCGAGAGCGATGGGGAGGTTACGACAAAAAACTGGTAGATCATTCCCAAAACGAGGGGTACGGACAGAAAAGAAAAATTTACGGCAGTTTAACCGACTGGGCTGGTGGGCTAGCTTGAAAACATGTCCCCGGGTTCGGGAACTGGGTGCCATCAAAAGCAGTCCATGGCACGGATGTTTGTTCTCATTAAGGATCTAGAAAACCAGTATCAGATCCCCTCGGATGCGACGGTAACTGATCGGGAACATGTTGAATTGCTGGAGGCGGTCTTCATAGTTTAGTAAACTGAGTCCTTTGACGAGCTTTGTGAAAAGGAATAAAAATTAATTATGTAATGTCAAGTGTAGTTCAGTTGAATACCTACCATGAGCTAATACACAGGTGTTGTCAAATCGTTATGCCCAAATTTCAAATGAATGTTTCGACGCTGGAAGCGTTAACAATAGTTTTGGGGAGTGCATTCCAAAGAAAACAAACACTTACTGAACAAAAATATTGGCGACAGCTAATACGGGAAAGGGAAATTTGTAGTGTCGCTGAGTTTCTGCGTATGTGTGGTGACTCATGGTATTTGAATAAATGTTTTAACGGGTGATGTGGGGCATATAGCATTTTGTATTTAAGTATCACATGACTCCGAATGACTTCTTTGAAGGAAGGTGGGGAGTTTCAGCTGTTGCATTCGTTTTTCGTACGTTAGTTTTAGAAAAGCAATTTCAAGTTTGGCTACACGATGGTGTATTGTATTGAGCGATACTATACGCTTTTTAAATAAGCAGTCCAAGTTTGCGATGCATGCTCCATGGCTGGAATTGCGTAGGTTTTTATGATTGTTAGCAACGTTCAGGCGAGAAGGTTCTGAATATCCGTCGTAGCATACCGAAAATCCCAGAAGCACACCTGTAGATCACCTCGCAATGCACACTATTATTTAGGTGCCGCATATCCAAACTCCAAGATCCATTTTCTACTAGTTCCAGCTCAAATTCATCTACCTATAGTGATATCAGCAATGGAATGGCTTACCAATTTGTAGCCCCTTGCATTTAAAAAAATGAATGATATCTTATTTTTTACCAACCATTCAAGAAGAGCATCTAAATAATTTTGCAGCTGTACACAGTACGTATTACATTTTATCCGCGCCCAAACTTTAATATCGTCAGCAAAGAGGAAGAGAAGCAAAAAGCTTGAACAAACCACTGAACCTCATGTACAGCGGTCTGGAAGCAACTTGGAAAAATAATTGAGGTTTCAATGCCTCACAGAGGGTCACATTTGCGTTTAATCTGCGCCTTCCTTATTTTATTATGACATTTAACAAGGTATGCCATGAACTAATGATACAGCTGCAACCACATTCTACGCTGCACAGTCCATTCAAGTTGGTGTACTTGTCTGCATAATTCACAACTGAACTCTGTTATGTACACACAGAAGTTGAAAACAAGAGATACCATGGTTGTTGATTTTTTCCGGTTTTTACAGCAACGATGTTGGTATAAATTTGAAATATGGCGCCGTGTGTATCGTTGAGCTTTGAAAATTTGGTCACATTGTAATTTCTCTGCTAAGAGAGTAACATATTGTAACGGTTAATCTGAATTAAGCTCTAATAAACTCAGTCTCAACCCACTATCTTGTGGTTCAGGCTTTTTATCCAAAGGCTCCGGGTGGGACCCCCTAAGCCAACTTCCTACTTCGGCCTGGGGAACCGGGTAGTATCACGCCCACAAGCAAAAGCTTGGCACTTTATCTGGCTCCAGACTTGTGCTTCATGATGATGATGATGATGATGATGAACGTATTCTAAATGATTTCACTGTTTTTTGTGATGTTAAACAATGCTTGAACATTTTTATACCAACTGCATTGAATGGTGAACTATAGTTAGTACATAGTTACTACTTTGCATTGCTCGGGTGAGTGGCATATTGGATCTGGAGCGTAAAGTTGAGTACTGTCATGTGTTATGTACACAAACGTGCAAACCTGTAATACTTTTACACTGCGCAGCTAGCATTTGGCTAATTTGATTCACCATTGGCACTGTGCGGTATGCGGATGCATTCTGTATTCTCGCTGCTATCTTATCATTTTCTCCCATATCTGTCTAGCCCTGTAATCGCTTCGGCGGTACAAATACAAACAAATAAACACCCTTTAGTTTCCAAAGTTTGTCATAAACGGGGGTGGCAGTGGGGATAAGCTTCCACTGTTTATAAAATGCTCCCATGTGGCACGCGTCTCAAATAGCCTCTGACAACCAAGTCCAGCTTCGGCCTGCACGAGTGGCTCACCGAGCCCGACGGAGCTGCTTCTGCCAACAGGAGAAGGGGCGAGGGTGAGTGACTGGCGCCTGAAAACCAGTTTGCTTCAGGCAGATGGAGCTCGTCAGCCTGGGAGGGCATTTGAGCTAAAAAAAGGAAAACCCTGATTTTAAACCTCCGCTGCCTTGCGGGAAACCCGATCGCAGGAAAGGCTTCGGGAGAAAACTTTGAGGAAAAATCTGGAGCAGAGTCTCGTAGACGGTTAGTTGGTGCACACCATCTCTTTCTGGCAACTCCCTGCTGCCTTGCAGGTGGCACTTGGTTGTGCAAAGGCTAGAGAAGCTGACTCGAACAAACGCCGAGTGGTGCTGGAGACGCTGCTTTGTACCCAAATTCCCAAGAATATTCATTGAAGCCGACTCATCCTCCAGGTGAAGATTGTCGCAAAAATTAAATTAAAGTAAGTAGTCTAGCCATGGGTAACCAGACAGTATCTTAGCCCACGTGTGGTCTACGAATGTGCGGCACTTTGGCTGGATCAGGCTTGTGTTTGCATGCATATTTACTGTGGCTGAGGCACTTTCCAAATGACTAGATCGTGCAGCAGGTATTGAAAATGAAAATTTTGCAATTTTATCTGCCACTTACTGCCAGTGATAATAAACTTAGCACAATGTACCCTCTGCAAAATAGATGTGCTGCACAAATGCTCAGGCGTGTAACTCACTGGGAAAGCTGATATTATCTTATATTGACGGTTAGACATGGATTTACTGGAGCCATCCTCTTACGATCAGGTATGTGTGATGTTGGGACCCCACAGGCCTTGCATTGGGATCTAAAGGTGGCGTGATCTTGCTCAACAACACTTTCATTTGCGCAAATGTTTCGTAATCTTATCTATATCTTAAGAAGAAAACTGGTTTATTGATTTTTATCGCACTGATGTTAATTACGATGAGATCAGTGGAGACATTATTCTCTTCTATTTACTACATAACTTCACTTTGTGACATAATTTATAGTTTCTGGCTTTGATTTACCTCATTTCCTGAATGAAGAATCTATTTATGTTTATTTCTTTGTAAACGAAGAACTCCAACTACAATCGTCGTCGAACATTTACGGTTATTTGCCATTATTCTTGCTTTGTTTAACATTAAGCCCCACCGGCATATCCATACACCCGGTACCTTCGCACGGATGTGCAATCGTGCAGCATTTATGTACTGTACGGCTAACATGGTGCTAAATTGAATGGCCAACGGTAGTGAGCTGCATGCTGAAACACGCTGGAGTCTCACTACCATTTCTATTTCTATCACGCCCTAATATCTGTCTAGGCCTGGGCAACCTGACAGTATCTTAGCCTACGTGCAGACTCTGACTGTGCGGCATTTTGCCTGGATCAGGTTTGTGCTTTCATACATACATACATACCTAAGTAATATGTGACTCCCAGAAATGTACCCTTCTCTTTTTCGTCATTTCACGCACGCGTTTTCAGAACTGCCTGATCATGTTCTTTCAGCTGTGCAAAGCGATTCACAATCTCCAGTCAACCGTACGATCCCCAATCAAGCATCCGATACATTTGAAAAATATACGTCAGAACGTTTAAAACGACCTCGCCCATCTTCTGCTCATCTCAGCAGCCTGCATTATGCAAAAGATCCCCATTCCAATCTGGATTCCAGTAAAATAAGCGACGGGTATGAAAAGTTGTCATCTCGTCGGCGAAGACCAGCAACCTGGTGCAGGGTTCGTACTCTCTCCGAGACTGAGGATGTCGTGTCTCATCGTCCCGCTTCGGCACGTATTCTAGGCTTGCATAATAACACATCTTCGACGGCGGATTCGGAAGCATTGCGTTTGGTTTTGAGCACGCATCCCGAACCGACCAAAGCGTCCGTGTCGGAGAAGTTTGCTCAGGTAAGAACTTGCTTCCGTGGTAATTTCCTTTCAAATGTTGGTTATCGTCAACTGATCGAGTCTTTTGATACTTCGGGACAGGGCAGTCTAACGCATTTGGCCAGTAGCTTAACCGCTACACTAAACTTTTCATATAATCGTCGTCATAATCAGAATTGGCTGTGTATCGATGTGATTTACAATAATCAATTGTGTGATGCTGTTCACGATGGTGTTGATGGTAATGCTGCTACTACAAATGGTGATGATGATGATGGTAGTGATGATTAGTTTGGTGATGGTGCTGAGACTGAATCCTAATGTTTAGTGATAGTTTCCACACCTTGCCGCAATAGCGGTACCGGGTAGCGTGCATTCATATATGAATAGCCAACAGAGAAATGTTAGAGAACTCGCTCTCAACCACCTGTCATGTTAGTCTGGGTTTTGGTCAAACCCAGTGGCTGAGAACCCTGATTGATTTCTTGTCTAAACATGGACAACCTGGCACTAATACAACTCACCCTGACATCACTGTAATAAGAATTCCACTCCGAAAGCATCGACCAGGTCGCCTTACTTGTTGCATGCAAGCGAGCGACTACCTATTTTTCCTATTATATTCATTATTCTTTAGCAACAACGACTGGTCCGCACTTAATCGAAGTTGGACATCGTTCAGCCCTAACACGTTTTTTATTAACGCCTACATTGGTGTTCTGGCGCTCTGCTTCTGTTCGCTGTCGATCTGTGGTTACCGTTAGACATAAGATTATATGATGCGTCATCGGTGTCAGCGGTACTTCATTCAGACGGGTCGCGGTGTGGTTGAAATGTCCATTTTCATCGACATTTCCCCGCTCCACTCCCGCCTTGATGTTGTCGCTAAAGGCAGACAGGTTTATAGTCAACAACGTTTCGTGAACGCTAAATCTATCTTTCGGAAGACATGACAAAACCTGTGCGATCTTCGCCATTGGATGTAAAAAGAGAGCGATTATATTCCGCTACATCACGTCCAAACGTCAGCGTTATCATCATCATCATCATCATCATCATCATCATCATCATCATCTTTATTATCATCATCATCATCATCACTACCATCATCATCATCATCATCATCATCATCATCATCATCATCATCATCATCATCATCATCATCATCATCATCATCATCATCATCAATCATCATCATCATCATCATCATCATCATCATCATCATCATCATCATCATCATCATCATCATCATCATCATCATCATCATCATCATCATCATCATCATCAGAGACAACATTACAAACGCCAGCGTCAGCTACCCGACCAGTATACCGAAGGCTCCAGGTTATCTAAAAATAATATACCTAAGGATTTTTTCGGAATTTACGTATCTTACTATTATCAGAATCTAATCTGTACAGCCTGGTATCATGTGTTACAAACTCTACCAACGCTTGGTAGTCTTGCACCTTATCTATCACTTTACTATCTCTGTGTAGTAGCAAGATTCCTATGAACTCCTTAGCTAGCATAATACCACACCACAAATGCTGAGCTAATTTTGACGCCTGCTGAACCTGTTCAACCGTGGACTCTAACTTGGCATTGGTTTGATAACTGTTTCCCTTTGTCTTCCCACTCCGACCAATCAAACTTCAGTTTCTATCGATGGACGAGGATCTGCGCGTGGAGCATCGCTTCCAGTCCCCACACATGCATCGATTCACGTTGAAACATTACAGCGTGTTCAAAGCCATCTGGGATTGGATAATTTTGGCCCTGATCCTTTACACGGCCATCGCCACGCCGTTTGTCACGGTCTTCTTGACCAACTACGGAAACAAATATGCTACCGTGCTTCCGGTAAGTATCGTGTAGTCACCCTTCTTAAGTTGCGCGGATGTGCAATCGTGCAGTACTTATGTGCTGTGCGGCTAACACAGTGCTAAATTGATTGGCCACCGGTGGTGAGCTGCATACTGAAACAGGCTGGAGTCTCACTACCATTTCCTGTTCTTTTTGCATTCTCATATCTGTCTAGGCCTGGGCAACCTGACAGTATCTTAGCCCCGTGCATCTCTGTATGTGCGGCAACTTTGCCTTGATAGGCTTGTGCTTTCATACCATATCAACCATATTCCCTTCTTAAGTGACGTTGTACCTGAAATTCCTATCTGACCATGATAGTATGGTATGATGGTATGAAAGCACAAGCCTGATCCAGGCAAAGTGGCGCACAGTCAGAGATTGCACGTGGACTAAGATACTGTCAGGTTGCCCATGCCTAGACAGATATGAGAGGGGGGGTATTAATGGTAGCGAGACTCCAGCGTGTTTCAGCATGCAGCTCACTACTGTTGGCCAATAAATTTAGCACGATGTTAGCGGCACAGCACAGAAATGCACATCGTGCAGCAACGTTGTGACAATTTAACCGGCACTAACTTCGCTGTTTGGGTTATTTATTATATTATTATATTATATTTGCACAATCTGATACAGATATAGTGCCGTTCAACATAAACAATTAGATGTACAAGGCGAAAAGGGGGGTACAAAGCGTTGTCATCGGCATCGTTGAACGTAGGCATGATACTACCCGGTTGCCTACACCGAAGTATGGGAGATTTCGTTTAGGGGGTCCCACCCCGAGCCTTTACCCACAAGGCAGTGGAGCGAGAGAGTTTCGCACCTATCGTTGGCCGGTGACCGACGAAGCGGTTCATACGCCCTTTTCTGGGAATTTCCAGTTCGGAGCCCGATAACCCCGTTGATAGGTTGGTGACTTCAGTTTTTGCCTGTGCACCACATAATGTCCTTGGATAGGACAGGGAGCAGTGACTTTTGGAGCGGCGAGTCACATCCGCCGCGTCGTGATGTCATCATTGGATTTTTGTGGCTTTTTTATAGGGAGAACGCTTGCCAGGCGAAAACCCACCACACCCTCAGACACCACCGCCGAACCTTTCGCTGAGCTCGGAGAACCGAGCCCACCCAGCTGGCACCACGTGGAGGTATTT